>DWNE01011008.1:0-10044 GCA_018249875.1 Cecropterus toxeus
TTTGCAAGGTTTGAATTTACCGCCCTCTGAACTTGCCGCCCGGGACAAAGGCCCCGGCTTGCCCCCTCCTAGATCCGGGGCTGGGCAAAGCTTCCAAAGCTATGCCCAGCTTGGTCCTTTATAAAAGGTAAATAGCAACGTTTAATAAGGACTGGTGTCGTAATCTCGTAAAGACCATCTAGCCGGCTTGCGTCACACTCGTAAATCAAATCCCATGTCGAGCGCGCCATGTTTTGCGGCAAATAAATGCATTATTAATATCATTCGAACGTCTCCCGGTGATTTATTGGTTTGTGGATCCGATGCCAATTAATTTCGAGTGTAATCGATTGTGATAACTGGAAATGTTGACATTGCATTGATGGACGTCTCAGTTATTGTTTCGCGCGGAGTACGTTAACAGACATTTTGTTTCATTTCAGTGATTTACAAGGAATGTTTCTTATATGGATAAATGCCATATAAGGTGGTAAAACTATGGCGGGATGACTAATATGATGCGACCGCCACTTGAAACCGAATAAACTGTTTAATTAAATGAAACTAGCAATACTTAGACAATAATAAAGCAACTATTTTGTTTATATATTACCAAATACAATGAAAGAAAATTCGAGTATGTTAATACCTCTGGAGGGAAATTTAATTCTCAGTTGTATCGTCTTTGACAGCGACATTTGTATAAAAATGACAGTACCATTGATAACGTGTCGCATTCTTTCGCAGAGTAATTTTTCTCTTTGGGAGGACATCGGTTTGTCACGACGACACATTCGCAGGATCTCAGTGTCGCTATCAGCCCGATGTTATCACCGCATGAATGATGTATCGACAGGAAACACCGCGCTCGGCGATTCCGATGATACGTATTATCGCATAGTGGGGAAGTCGTTATACGAAATTCTCACATAATAGTATCCGTTTGTTTATATTTCCTCTATATATATTTATAAAAAACACTTAAATTGACAATAATACATTAATGTCTCTATACATATATTAAATATGACATTAATAAAAATACTGTTATGATATGTGGTATTACTTATTTTTTTACCATAACCAGTCACTACCATTCATTATTCATTGTTATCTTATTATATTTCTTAACCAAGACGATAGCTGTACGCCACTTTTATATTTAAGTCAGAAAAGTTTCACAGCAGTTACCTGAAACAGGGAAACACTGAAATGTTTCCTACCTACAAATCACCAGAAATACGTTTTATATTATTCATATAAGAATACGATATATGTGTAGTAAGATATTTATAGTATGTAGTGAGTACTATAAGTACTAAATAATGTTTAAAATGTCACTTGTTTGTTTACTGAGTGCCTGGTACGGCTGGCACTTTTACATTTACTTAAAATAAATATACCTAACAAAAGAAAATTTATTTACAAAATGTACATACATACAAAAATGAAAAACAAAATATAAGAACAAAAACACTACCATAAACTTGCACTTTAATTTCTTTCTATATGAAAAAAATCTGAGTCGTTTCTTATTACTTTATTAAGTTAATAACGGTAATAAATAATAGTACAAGAACAGTAGAGTATTTCTTTATATACAACCACGTGACTCAATTCGTCAGCTAGTCATTGAATTAAAAAAAAAACACTGAAATTGGTTGGTCATGAAATAAAGTACGCGTAAATATCTAAATATCCAAGAAAATAGAGCTTAAATGCGCCAACATCAATCAAAATCAATCAAAAATATATAATTGTTACGGCAACTCTATACTTTGTAACACATTAAAATTTCTCGAGCGCGTTTTATTTTGAAGTTTTTAGGCGGAACGCATAATTTGGTTAATTTCGGGCGGGGCCGCCGGTGCCTATACAATTTATGTTTTTTGCTTCTCGTTTCAGCTACCGCACCGATGCACATTTTTTCTGAATAAAGTCACGATACTTTAAGAGAAAAGCAATAGCCCATTAAATTACACGGACATTGCATTTTTTTACTGGTGTTGACTGTACTTATTATGTAGGTAAGTAAGTAATTGAATTATAGCTGGTTTGCTTTAAGACGAAAAGTCTTAAAACTTTATGCAATAATTATCAAATTTAACTAAAAAAAATATGGTTTAAATAAAACTGTGTATACAATTCTTTTTAACTATGTTAATTTCATCGTAAGTCCTGTATATTGTAACGCAAAACGGATAAATAAAATTAAATGACTGCATTTATAGTATAGCTTTTGCAGATTTATCAAGTAGTCCCTGAATCAGAAACATATTAAGTACGAATATTCAGTCCTCAGAAGCTTACAGCAACGTACCTACCGTACACGATTACCAGTTCCCTTGACAAATGTTTTTAACATTAAATCGTATTATTATACGAATATTCAATATTCGCAACTTAAATATTCCATTTTTAGTGGTCGGATTAACATTGGTTTCTTATTTTGGTTCGTTAGCTTTACATGAAAACTTATTTTGAAACCTGATTCTCCTTCATGAACAAAACGGAAACATGTATTTATATAACCAACAGTCTATCCGATTTACAATATGTATAGTGATAGTTATCGAAACGTGTGGGATGAACACCATATTGCAATAAGGAAATCCCTTGCACGCGTGGAACTCTAAGATAAGCAGATATGAACATGTTACTTCGCCAGGATATATGTTTTATTTCTTATTATCTCACTATTTTCATTATGAATAAGTAATGATTCATTTTACTTTAATATTTATTTTTGTTAGGTGGTAGAACCAGTATAGTTCGAGCGTGGACGTACCACCGCCACGCCTATTTCTAGCGTGAAGTAATTGCGTTTTGCTGGAAGGATGTGGTTGCCGGGTCACTTATATATGAGGTGACCATCCTAGTCCTCATGAGTAGCAACGCAAGTGTGATCGACTTCAGAGAGACCCTCTGTTCTATATGCGGTTGCTTACGGCTGTCCAGTGACGATATTACCCACTTACCATCATGTGGACTGCATGCCCGTTTGCTATTTGAATCAGATAAAAAAAGAAAAGCTAAGTACCTACTTAAGGTTCTTTTGTATCCCCAGCTTTATTATTTATTTGTAACGGTACAAACGTTAGGAGGTGTTAAACTAGTTAAGTACGAGTAAGAAACCGAACATAAAATCATAGTGATGGTGGTCGTAATTTGTTCCTACACCGGTCTGTTCAGTCTCCATCTACCCTTGAGGTCACGAGATGCAGTAGGAAAACGACAAATGTTAACATGCCATATAACATGGCATAATTGGGTAATCGCCATTTAACAATAAATGCGTTAATTGACAATTACAAAGATGATATTAAACTGGCATTGACAAGAACACACTAGACATCCATTAAATAAGTTTATTTTATAGCATTTCTATCCCATAATTGATATTTTTATATTCAATCATTTTATATAAAATACAATGAAATTGAAATAACATAAAATTAATTTTAAAGCTAATTAATACATATAATTATATACAAAATTAATAATAGTAGTAATTATAAATAAAATGCAATCATTTAAATATATTTAGATATTTATATAGGAAATATGCGTACGTTGTATTTATTCCCCTATTTTCTCAATTTTAATAAAAACGCAACCGTACAATACCCTCAAGGTGAGCCAGAGGCGAGTTTATTCGCAATAAAATATATTCGAGAGCCCGTTATCATTTCATCTGCCTAACAAACCACAACTTCTAATTGCAGTGTTCGTTTAAGCTATGAATTATGCATTGGCTGTGAAACTAATTAAATCCAAACGGGAATAATTCGAGGCTGGAGAGCGCCGTGATTGTCACGGTAGCTTTGTCCTCTGCGTTGCTTGTGTTTCGATGAAAAATGGCCCTATAATACAATTCCACCTAATTGAAATATCGCACAATGAGAATGAAAGGGATTGCGAACTTAAAATTATTGCAAACTGAGTCAAATACTTCAGACTCCTAATAACGTTAATCTATCATGTGTCTAATTAAGTAACGATTTCGTGCAAAAAAGCGCTTTAAGAAACTCCTCAAAATGAACAACACAATTTTATTTCCAACAAAGTGTGAACGGTACATTAGGTTCATTTATTTTTAGCGTGTTCTCTATATGAATCGAATTACTAAGATCTTAATAAGAAAATATAATTTTACTTATTATTTTGGTTATATAATAACTCGTACTGTTCATCTATGTTCTCGGAGAGACTAAGATTTTTTGGTAATTTATATATGTATGTAGATACTTATTTAACATGTTAAACTGTAAAAAAGAGCTTAGAGTGAAGCTTACAGATTATCACAGTTAAGATAATCAGACGTTGCGCTCATCCATTTTACGTTATACTAACCTTGTGGAAGTTCACGAAAAGGCTAAAAAGTTTTAAGGGCTTAGCTTGGCGCTCGGACCGGTTCCGAAGCCCGCTATCATTTCGAGACTCCGCAACGAAACGCCGTCAGCCGTTCTGGATTTAATGGGCCTCATTGTTGTTGGATACGTTTTTGGTCGCAGACCTTTTCTGAACCCCTTCTGAGGGTTTTTGTATGGCACAGCCATTCGGATGTGCCTGTTATGACGAATTGTAAACTTTCTGGCACATTGTTGTGGTCAGTATCCTGTAATTGTTAAAAGTGAGGATTCTTGTATAGTAATTTTGGTGGCTTTTAATAAGTCTATTTTCAAAATATTAATGATTTTGTCTGATATAGTTATCTCTGGGCAAAACTGTAAGTTTAGATATAACTATAATTTTGTATAACTAATAACTATAGTTTTGGAACACGTAATGTTTTTAACATATGTCATAAGTAAAATATATGGTTTAATAATAAGTTTTTACAGCAATATGTTTTATGAATGACATGTGGGGCGGATATGCAGACTTGTATTATTTCCGTCACGAAATAAGTGGTGTATATGCATTCATATGTATGTTGTGCATAGTAGAGTCATTAATAGCCTAATAATAGTTACCTGCGGTTTGCGTAATGAGCCGGTGATGTCGACTGGCAGTTCGGTGCCGTGACAGTTCCAACTCATTTCATTTTTATTCGCTTCCGTATAGCTACTTTCTTGTACTCATATTTGGCTACTATGAATTTTTAATTACAATCGTGGGTTGTAATTTATTTAAATCGACTTTCCGCTATAACAAGAAACGAAAGTTCTTTAAGTAAAAGTAATAACGGTAATATCTAATAATAGTTTATTGCGGCAGGAATAGCATTTTTCTTGGTCATGGCAATATTTTTAATTTACTTCAATTACATTATGTTCTAATAGACACTTCTAAGACGTTCAAAATACTGGAATTCGAACTATCAATAGCAGAAAATATTTATAATATTAACCGCATTTAAGTCTAAATAAATGTTTCTACCTCCAAGGTCTGATGCAGTTTACCCAGGGGAACTAAAAAGCTATAATAAGGAGGTAGATTTAGATAACTGTTTATAACTCCACAAAATCAACACTGGTCTGTTTACGGTGCGCGGTGAATTCGTACAATGTTAGTCCCGCCGTAATGGCAGGTAATGAGGCAGCGGCGAATAACGAACTCTATACTTAAATCAATGGTCTCCTTTGGTTACTTCAGTAGAAAATATACATTTTACCTACCACATCCATCCACCGAAATACAACTGCTTTACGTTAGAAATAGGTGTGACGGTGAGACCTCCCGGGTCGAACCACTATCTTTTAAGTTTAAAGATATTGATCTCTGTATTATTATAATAATAGAATATCCGTTATTTTTCACTTCTTGATAAGATTTTTGACTGTAGGGTCTATGAAAACGGTTCGGTAATTTTATTGTATTCTAAATGAATGCGCAGGTTTTATTACACGGCTATGATATTGATTAGGTTTATAGAATATTATAATTCATTTATTTTAAAATTTGAAAATTCTTAAGCATTTGTTCTCTAGTGTCTTACGCCTTCGTTTGGAATGTCTGTAGTATCTTGACAATAATTTCGAAGCCATACAATCAATGAGAGCCGACAGTTCACTGAGGGAAATTGCGTGTAATGAGCACCCGGAAACTGACGCTATACGAGTGGGTAATGGAGTAGTTACGTCATTACCTTTGAAACAGTTCCAACAAGTAGGTTCAATAAAATTACAACATAACAATGTACCAATTTCTATCGCATATAAATGGAAAGAACAGTAAACAGTTTTTTTTTTATACTACAGAAGTAGCAAACGAGCAAGCAGTCCACCTGGTGGTAAGCGATAACTGCCGCTTTTGGACACCTATAATCAACCCCAGATAAGATTAGAATCTTACCTGATAGATGCGTTGATACCCCTTGAAGAATGCCTCGAATAAGTATGTATTCCATACTCTTCAGACCAGAATACAGCAACGATTAACACTGATGTTATTAGGCAGAAATAGGTGTGTCGGTAGTGCCAGGGTTATGGAGTCGAACCACAGAAGGTTCTATCACTTTCAAGAGATTAATGAATCCTCACCATAGATATATAGCCCAACTGGTATTTGCTTCGATACCAAAAGACTTATATACGCAAGTTTTCGCAACACAATAACGGATTGTTACATGAAATCTGCTAAGCAAAACTAAATGATTAATTTAAATGGGGATGCAGTGTGCACACATTGATATTTTTGTATATTACAAATATACAAAAGTATCAATGTGTGTACCATAGAGAGAAAATCAATCGATAAGAGTATAAAGCTCTAGATTCTATAAAATTTAATTTTATTAATTTCTTAGTTCATTAGAAACTTGAGTCTGGCTAGTATGCAGATAAAATTATATAGCCAACACATTCCATGCGGGATAACTCCATACACATAATTACGATAGATAATAACCATTACCACTATTTAGCTTAAAGAAAAACCGTTTTTTACCATCCGAGGCTGGAACGACGAAGCTTATATAAAAGGAGATTCACCAGAAAATTTCACGACCGATTTAGAAGTAACTCAGACCTTTTATAGCTCAATGCGGACAAAAAAGCTAATCTAGGTACACTTTAAGGTAGTAACACAGCTGAGTAAACTTTGCTTAAGTATACTTTGATTTATGTCCACAATTTAGACGTATTGGTATATTTCTTGATTTTGATTGTGGTGATTGACTCATATTATTGTCATAAGTCCATCCAATCCAGCCATCAACCTTTAGGTACATTCCTTGACATAGGTAGATCTCCTCATAATTGCGCTATTTAACCGTTCTGTGTCTTCTGAATCCAGCGATTTCCTGCTGTCTTCGTCACGTCATCGGCCACCTGGCCGTGGAGCGACCTTTGCTCCTTTTGCTTAAAGCTATAGGTAGATGTTACGTACAATTGAGTATTGAACCGGGGCTTTTATAGACGTACGGATTTATCATATCAGTAAGTATTCATTTTTTTAAGTTTTGATTAATTAGTCTATAGTTACACTCCAATGACTCCAATATTACCTGCCTTAAATAATCTTTATAGACTTAACTGCTATGGTGCACTAAGTTTACATTTACCATTTATCAAATTACCTGTAGGTACATTAAAGTATACTCAATATTCAAAGTACTTATGAAGCCGTCAATCCGTTTTCATAAATTGTTACGAGACATATTTAACGTGAGAAATAAAGCAGCGCCACAGTAATTAAATCGTTACTGTTTTTGTCCCCGCTGCGTAAGGGAGTAGTCGGTACTGGCAATTGGTAATAACGTGCATTGTTGCTGGTATAGTTTAGAGAAACGACTCGAGTAATATCTATGTGGATAACATCTTTTTTATACAACAATACTGGTCTCTCACTAGGTCTCTCTCTCCTGGAGGAGGTATAAATGTATATTTATTTTGCTTTTTGGTACTTGAACAAAACAAAATGATAACTTATTTTCTTTTAATTAATAATTTCGTTATTCGATCGTTATCGATCGATCATTAAGAAATTGATCTATTTTCTATTACTTTTTAATCATTCGGAACTAGTAAAATATATTTGCAATAACAGACCGCACACACTAAGTAGGTAAACAGGGCTCTTGTTAGTACTTAGTTCATCGATAACCGTTTAACTGTACCGTAGCCCATTAGTCAATGCAAATCGTCAGTTCAATACGACTGATAAGGCACTTGTTCATTCAGGTCCTCAGCGTAGGCAGCGGAGCGTGGCGGCAATGCAGGTGCGAGGGCCGAGGGCCGGAGTCCGACCGTGAAATGACACCATTGTGGCCGCTCCCACGGCATGCAGGGAAAGTCACGAAGGGTGGCCCTTCTTATCATTGCTCAACTTAAGGTGTTCTGACGCATTCCGAATTAAGGCTCTAAGGTCAGTTTACTCGATAATGGAAGGTAACAACGTGTTAATTCCATGTCGTTAGCGCTTTTTGAAACCCATCTTCAAACACAGAAATATCAATAAACTATACTTAAAAAGGAATATTTTGTGTTCACAACACTTTAAGAACTGAACTTTTACGGAGAAACAGACGAGATATAGGTATTATTATGTAAATTAACGTTATCTAAAACATTTTCACATTTATCCGGTTACAATTGGAGTAAATCAATTGTAGATAATATTTGAACTACGTAGTCTTTTATATTTAAATAAAACGACTTATTATTTATTATTATTAATTACAATGACAACATAATTTAATACCTTGTCCGTATAAATAAACGGTGCATTTTTTTCGGTGAATGGAGCAGTTATTGGCGACAGTGATCGGAAGTACCCCTAAGTAGTTATTACTTTATAAGTCAATGTGATAGTTATTACAAACTAACGACTACATACAAAATTTACACAACAGTCTGTGGAATCAGTCCCGTATTACCGGTAATGGTGGTGCCGCAATCCATCCGGGCGTTCGTTTTGGTGTTGAAAGACAATCAACGTAGTTTACTGCACTACATAACGTGTCTCATTGCTTCTAAAGTTCCAAACATACATAAGGTGTAATTGAAATAATTAAACATCTATCAATTTTTTATATATAAAAAATAGGCGTTTGTCTGTGTATTTGTTTGTTACTCAATCACGCAAAAAGCACTGGTCTGATTAATATGAAATTTTGCATGTATGTATGTAGCTTATTTTTCTGGTCAATTTATAATTATGTTACTTTTGATATGTTGCACTATATTATGTACCGTAGCGAAGATTAAGTACTTCAGCTAATTGGTATATAATAAATCTATTATAATCAAAGAAAAATAAGGCATGTGTGGCTGAAAAGTAGTAAAAGTGAAGGGTAATTAGAGAATTTTGTAAAAAAACGCGAGACAAACACAATTATTGTGAGCACTGTCTGTAAAACATGCATCTCGATCTCTTAAGGTTATTGTCTCTGCAACTTTCAGATAGCAGACGTCAAGCCATTCCTCTTAGTTCTTGAGCCGCAAAAAGTATGCAATAAAGACTCATACACATTTAAGTGGCAGGTATACCATATAATTATTTGCCTTGAACACTGAATATTTCTCCACCAAAATGCGTAGATTGTAGAGAATGAAGCAATAGTCAAATTATTTATACGAGTTATTATTATAGAAGTAGCAAATGATGCAGCCAGTTTATTTGATGATAGGCGGCCACAAATAGACTTATAGTCCTATCGAAAATTGCCTTAAGAACGAATATCTCGTATGCTGATTCGCATATTCTTAAGAAACAATCACAGCAGTACATAAAACCCATACAGGCAAAATAGGTATAGCAGTGGTACCCCCGAATTCGAACCATGAAATATTCTACCTCATAAAACATTACATTAGTACGACGAAAATAATAAAATATGTGTATTTTACAATCATTTCGCAACAAAAACATTAATTAAAAGTGTTAATAATTGTTGAAACGTGCGTAGGCCGCGGCTTACACTGAAACAGTCGAATGTGGGTGAGCCTCAAAGCGCGCTAATGAGCGTGGCGGCACGCGTCCATCACAACTGCCACATAAATAATCACAAGTGACTTTCGTTCACGACAACAACTATGTACAATTTTTTTTTTTTTTTTATAAATATGAAGTAGCAAACGAGCAAGCAGCCCACCTGATGGTAAGTGGTTACTGCCGCCC
>DWNE01011009.1:0-10043 GCA_018249875.1 Cecropterus toxeus
AGACAAACGCAAGAACTGTTTCACGCTAGAAATAGGTGTGGCGGTGGTACTTCCCAGGTCGAACTACACTGGTACCTGGGAAATGACTGGTACCACCTGGACTCTGAATAGAAATGGAGTTCTGAGATTAATAAAAGATACATAAGCCTATCTCCCTTTCCAGAAGTACTACCTTACTTTAAACTATGGGTAGAATGCAGCAAACCTTATCATTGCTATTTATAGAAAGAAATAAAACCGTCAAACTTGGAGTTTTTACACCTTTAAAATGCACCCGCATCCCCCTTAACTAATTAATTTTCTATAATAAAATTAGATGATACTTATGCCTGTATTTTATAAATATTATAGTAAATATATGATCCTTTGTACTCAAAAATACACCTGATATACGGGGGGTAGTCTTAAACCTCACCATGTATCATCAAACGGTGAGGCCATATTTGCTGCTAAGGACAAGTCCGTAGAGGAGGCGCTGTCCCAATCCAATTATACCACTTGAAATAATACTAAGAAATCGCACACTCCAAATAGTTTCTAGAACACTACAAATATTTTTATCCTTATCTTGAATTTAATTGTAATCTATGAAGTTTAGATAACGGAGGAAAATGCGCTCTACCATAACAAAGAATAAGGCACTTGCTCCAATACAATCATAGATGTACTCACTTGCTTGGGGAAATACCCTATGCAACTGCGTTTTGCTTTTACGGCCAACACTCGAGATGTGCAAATAACGCTCATGGCTTAAAGGAAAACTGTAATATATATAACGCTCATGGCTTAAAGGAAAACTGTAATATATACAGCTGTTTACATTGTGCAATAGTGTTGTAATATCTATTTAATGAAACTTTTTATTCGCTCTTATTTGGCTGACTAATGATGTTTAAAACGGTGGGCAAAATGTTTTTTTGTAAACGAATTCCGTTTGAAGTCTAGTTAGAAGACTAGGAAAGGGTTTTAGAAATGTGATTGCAGGCTTAGTAAATGACCTGAATGAAATAATGATAATAACTAATAGTAAAATCAAAAATGGTCTGAAATCAAAATTTGACACTCAACTTTGCATTTTTGATATAATGTAGTTGTAATGATACGAAAACGAAGTGTAAAGGTTTTCGTGCAGGCAACCCCTGGCAAGGGTTGTAAAAAAATTCAAATATATTTTTTCGCAATTGCTCGAAATTGGTAAAAAATAAACAAAAAACTCATTGTTAAAAAGTGGAGAGCTTAAAATTTTACGTGAAAAGGTTCAATGACTTTTATCACATCCTTTTTGTATCATTAGAATTATATTATACAAAAAATGCGAACCTTATTTGACAGGACTATAACCCTTACAAAAGAACGTTTACGAGAGACATAATTCCTTATTATTTTCCGTCGATTTGAAATCTTAATCCATATTTAAACATTTTTCGCGTAAAAAATGATACTTGATCTATACACCTAATACCTATTTATATATGAATACTTATGTATAGATGTTATTCGTTAAATCGTTTAATGTTTATTTTATTAATTTCTAAAAAACCCAGCGGATATCAGACGAATAAGTAAATATGTTTTTTACAATCGATTAGTGTGATAACGCGCGCAAAGTAATAAATTTCCATCTAAATCTGTTTGTTTTGTACCTAATCATATATTATGTTTTGCGTCAAACGATTTTGTATACGTTTTATAATAACAATTGTCAATTTTCTGATACACATTGCCCGCTATGAGACACGTGTGTAATGCGAATTGGCGAAAGACACGCACACATGCTCACGCTTTCTACACTCATAGCCCCACACTAGGATTTTCTCCTGTGTCGTGGGTGCCATGGACATACAAATACGAATTCACAAACGCCCAGACCCAGAACAGAAATCTAAACTCATCATTCATATTTCTGTCTGGCCGGGGATCGAACCCGGGACCCACTGCGCATCATACCGGTATAGTGACCGCTCCGCCACGTGGGTTGTCAAAGGCAACGGATTAATACCTGATTCAGATAGTATAGAACCAGTGTAGTTTGACTGGGAAGGTGCCACCGACACACCTATTTCTAGTTTGAAGCAGTTCTTGGGTTTCGTTGGAAGGGTGTGGCGACCATCTCAGTCCTGAGTGACTGAGACTATACTATACTATACTAGTCCTGCAACGCATCTGTGATCGACTAGGATGTCCTTGGATGGCAGTAAATTAATTATTGACTAATTGTTTATTACTATTTACAGGCGATGGTGGCATGCTACCCCGGTTCAGGTACACACTACGTGAAGCACGTAGATAACCCTAATAAGGACGGCAGATGCATCACAGCCATCTACTACCTGAATCTCGATTGGGATAAGGACAGGCACGGTGGTCTACTAAGGTATATATTTATATATTTTTGTTTATTCAGATTGCCTCTCGCTCTCTCTCTCTTGTTCTCTCTCTCCCTCCCTTCCTTCGCGCGCTCTCTTTCTCCTTCTCTCCTTCCCTCCCTCGCTCTCTCTATCTCTCTCTCATTCGCTCTCTCCCGCTCCATCATTCACTCTCTTTATCTCTCAAGGGAAAAAGTTGCACTAAATGCTATAAGTATTTACTGTCTGCCAAACTTTGAGCAGTCTTTACTTACTATTCAGACTTCGAACGAAACATTTTTTGTCTTTTGTGTAGCAACAAATTTGGGCCAATACATATTCATAGAACTATTCACTAATTTTGCTCGATGCTTTACTAAAAAGTTTACTTTAATAAAAAGTGTTCCTAGTTTCATCTCAGGATTTACATTGTTTCCAGGGTGTTCCCAGAAGGCACGGACAAGGTGGCCGACATCGAACCCATTTTCGACAGGATGCTATTCTTCTGGTCGGATCGACGGAACCCGCATGAAGTTCAACCGGCCTACGCTACCAGGTAAGATAAGGAACCAAATCTTATTGTACAGTAACATCCAATGTTTAAAGAGTTTAGAATTTAGATCATAACGCATGCTTAATGAAACACTAACTCATTAAGAGATAAGTTAAAATGTAGTTACGTACAGATGCAGGCTTCTGTTAGCGCCATCTACCGTCTACCATTTGAATTACATTTAAATTACGATTTGTCGGCGCTCTAACGTTAATTTATTGTTAATTTTATTCATCAACAAGTACGAAAAGGTCTCATTGCAAGATCTTGTTTTGCGATACCCAAAAAATCGTCTTTATTGAGTTAAGTAAGTATTCCAATAAGCATGCGATAAGTTTAAGAATAACTTAACAGATGAAAACGATACGTTTGATATAGCATAGTAATAAATAAAACACATATTTATTACTGTAAAATACTATAAATGAGTTTTAATCAATAATTATGCATATAATGTTTTATATTTACGCGCTATAGCATTGGTAGCAGAATGAGATGTCCGAACTTTATCAACATCTGAATGTGCAAACAAATTATTGAATTCTAAGAGACAGGAGGTAAATCGTGGTTCGCACTACCGTCAGTATTATCTCCTTATTTTTATTTTAATAAAAGTGTTGTTGTTTAACTTATTTAGTAAATATCATATTTGAATGTTTCAGATATGCGATTACCCTGTGGTACTTTGACGCTAAGGAGAGAGAAGAGGCCCGTCGTAATTTCAGTACGTACTTTTCATTTTGTATCTTTAAATTAATTAGGTAATGAAGCAGTGACAGCCTAATGGCCTCTCTCTCTATCGAGGGTCCTAGGTTCGAATACCAGGCACGCAACTCAGATTTTTCTGAAATGTTGAGTGTATTAGAAATTAATTATCGCTGCTTTTCGGTAAAGGAAAAAATCGTGAGGAAACCTGCACACCTGACAGTTCTTTATAAAATAAGTTCTAAAAGGTGTGTGAAGGCTACCAATTCTCACTTGGCCAGCGCGGTGGACGTGGGCCTGAAACTCTCTTAAACTGAGAGCAGAACCGTGCTTAGCAGTAGGATAATAATAGGTTGACGACAATGATGGTAGAACTATTTGTGGTTCGATTTCTGACCACCGTAACACCTATTTCTGCGTAATAACAGAAGTGTTATGTGCTGCTGTCTTCTAGCTTGAAGGTTGTGGTAAAGAGGACACACTTATACAAAGGACACACCTATTTCTAGCGTATAGCAGTTCTTGCGTTTCGGTGGAAGGGTGTGGTTGCCGGCTCACTTTTATATGCGACCATCTCAGTCCTCGGGAATGGCAACGCATCTGTGGTCGACTTCATATAGAACCCCTGTTCTACGTGAGGTTGCTTACAAATGTTCATAGGCGGCAGTAACCACTTACCATCAGGGGGGCTGCTTGCTCGTTTGCTACTTTCATATTAATAAAAGTAAAAAAATACGAGTCAATGTATACACTTTCATAAGAAAATTACTATTTGTCAATTAATAAGTTCGAAGCATTGATTTAGACCAAATTTTATCGTGAAGCATAATATAAAATTTCTGATTACATAAAAGACAAAACAGCTTGGGACTGAGCAATACAATCGCTGAGCTGAGCCTTCTTTTCCCTTCCGACATTTGTACAAATGTTTATAAGCATAAATTTGTTCCAGAAAGGGTCCAGCCGCCCTCGAGCTAGTGTCTTCGGAACACGCGACGTTCCAGCCACTGCCAGTCCTCAGCCAACACGGTAGCCTTGAAAAGGTGACGTCCAACTAAACTTAGTCCCGTATCCAAACCTAATTACTAATCATTGTACTATGAGTACCACTTAATTTCCAATGGCGGGCGGATGATTATCGCCGCTAGAGGCGCCACATGTGCCATGTTGAATGCTACATTTAGACATGTGCCAAGTACAGACGAATATAGGCGAATATGTTACGAATTAACCTACTAAAGTATATTCGGCGATCGTTACGAATTCACAGCTTTCCGTTTGTCGGTTTGATGGCGCAAATCACAGGATTGTGCATCTGTGTTCGAGCGCGGCGTTAATATATTCGTGAATGTTCGGCAAGTTATTCGACGAATTATTCGCGATAATCTAAATGAGGCGTTAAAGTGCATACGGGCGTCACAGCTTTACGCTCCCGTCATTTTCACCTTAGTGAGCTTTGCCGCCTGAGAACAGCGTCAATCTAGAGTAGGATAGATAGACAAATTGTGAGCTAATTGAGTTGCTGTCAGAGTGTATAATATAATTGCACCCTTCATCCCCTACACATAATGTAAGGCAGTGTGGTAAGGGAGTTAAACTTGTCAGAGGTATTTCAATTTACCCCTCACGGGTAGCAACGCATTTGTTGCCAACCCCTGGTAAGACTTATCTGGGGTTGATTACAGAAGTCTATGGGCGGCAGTGACTTCTTACCATCAGATGGACTGCAGGCTCCTTTGTTGCTTCTGTATTATAAACAAAGGAAATAAAGAAAAGCAGAAACATAGTAAATTATTTATAAACTTCAGGTATTTTGTAAATTATTTAAAGAAGTTGGTTAAAAAGTATTTCTTCTACTTAGACCATACTTGCTAACTTATACTTAATATTTACTTGAATTATGAAATTAAGTCTGATTTTACATTCTGACAGCAACTCAGATGAGTGATATATAATGGACCTTTGAAATTGTGTAATGTCGTAAGAGATTGTGGTAGTTTATATTTTTATGAACAGTATTTCCTATTAGTTGGATTTCTGTTAAGGCATTTTTGTAATTATTCTCTGAAGAAATATCCAACCTTTATTATAATTATGTTCTTAGTTATATACCGATACTTAGTAGGACTACGAGGTACATTGAACATAATTATTAACAACGCGCTGTATTTAATTTTTTAACGCACAAACGGTGTTAAAAATTGAATACGACGTATCCGCTTTTTGGATCACTGGTTTCCAATCGTCAATATAAAGTAAATTTGAAAAACGCGTCTCATTTTTATATGCAGACTTTGTATCTTAAATTTTTAGTTTGTTTTAATGCGAATACGATTTATGACCAGTTCAAAGTGTTATAACAAGTTTATAAACGTATGTGTATCAAAAATATTATTTATGTTTATATTGTTCATCTGAATCTTCTTGCTGGAACTCTTCTTTCTAATCTGAAATAATAAAAAACAACTGATCCCTCCCCTACCTTATTAACTTACGCACACATTCGAAGTGTACGTACACGGCGTCCGTTCGTCACGCACACAAATTCAAAATTACGTCTTTTTTTCCTTTTTTTTTTCAGCTAACTGCAATCTAAACGTATATAATACATTTGATACGTACACACACATAATTAATGCCCTATATATGCAATTTTCATCATGTCTTACATAGATTTTACATACCAACTTATCGTTGGACAGAAGTCATAGTTGTAAAATATAGTGTTTAATAAGTAGTGTTTATTTGAGTGTATACTTTATCTTAAAACCTTCCTTCACCATGTAAATGCATATTATTGTTAATATATTTTATTTCTTCTTATAACCATTTTAACGTTTATACCTGAGACGTCCAGCAAAGTATTTGTAGTCGACGTCAAATAGTGCTAAGGTAGCGTTCAAGTATTACGTAATGCACCTTTTGAACATTTTTGACTCCTCCCCTCGCCCACGTAACGCGCCATAACGTTTTTCTGCACCCCTCCCCCTCCTTTTCTCGTAACACTGAAATTACCGTTTTTAGGCTAAAGAAAATACAAGAAATGTTATTCCTTAGTTTTATGCTTAAATTTAAAAAGAACACAGCTAAGTAAAGCTTTTTTCAAACTCCCTTCTCTATTCTGTAATGCATCGTAACGTTTTACAAGGCTCTCCCTGCCCCCAAATAGCGTTACGTAATACTTGAACGGTGCCTAACATATTTGGAGTCTATTCCAGATATTTTCTAACGAAAGTGGCCATTCAACATCAGGTGGGCTACAAGCCTATTAAGTTTTTAGCCGTACGCCGAAACTTAAGTATTATGTATATTGTCTTGTTTAAAACAGTGAAATCGTTATTTCATCTAGTTCGCTGATGTTCTTTTTGTATTATCGCCATAACGAAAATAGACGTGAAATGTGATGAAATAAAATTAACAAAGACAAAAACCAAATGAGACTCGTTCATACATGATGACGAATCGCGTGGCAAACCGATCACCATACAAATCCGGGTTCCGGGTTCAATTTGCGGCGAGACAGACATATGAATGATGAATTTAGGTCTGTTCAGGGTCTGTTTATTCGTCTTTGTGTGTGTCAGTGACATCCACGACACTGAGCAAATCCTAGTGTAGAGGTAACATCAAAAAAGTGTTTTTAAAGTTATACGAGCACAAACATAAAAGCATCCTGAGATTTTTAAGGAATTAAAATTAAGGAAATAACACAGTCTTGCTGCAAAATATATATAATAGTTTGACTATAACTTTAGAATCATATTTTATCGTATTAAATCGACGCTTCAATATTTCTGGTTTTCCGTCTTTATCAATTTTTTAAATAAAATTGGTGTAACTTTTCATTATGGCGGTAATATACACTCCTAGTGATTACCTTTTTATATGTTTCTTTTGTCTATTTCTAGTTTTGTTAGCCTTTTAATTTAAGTATGTATATTTCTGTTATCTACTTTTAATTTTTCGTATTATTTGTTTCTATAAAGATTGTAATGTTTGATTTTGTTATTAGAATAAAATAAATACATAAAGGTCTTTTTAGGGTTCCGTAACTAAAGGTTGCCCACCCTATTACTGAGGCGTAGTCCGTTTGTCTGTCACTTGCCTATCTGAAGTGCAACACATTATTTAAAAAAAATGGTAAAAAGGGGATTCCATAAATACTACATGATCTTTCGTCCAACAATGGTACGGAACCCTGCAACAGCGGGTCCGACTCGCGCTTCGCCGATTTTATTTATTTACATCCTTTATTGAAATGAATATTACATAACTATATTCTTGTTAGTCAACCTACTTAGTTTCATGTAACCAGTGAACATCAGTGGACGGTACTGTCTTAAGACTGAATTAGGATACAGATCGATATCGTCATTCTAAAGTCTCTAAACGTTTTGTATTTATTTATAACTAATATTAAATTTGTATTTTTTTTTGTATAGTAATGTTTTGGATAGATACTGGAATATTGGCGCATAAAATAATTAAAATATTGTATTAATTTTTTCTAAATCTAAGAATTATTGTAAAAATAAAATAGATACTTTACGAATTTGAATTTGTGTTAATAGTTTTAATTTTATGTCACAAATAATTTTTAACTGCAGTGTTTCGCATCTAATGTTAAAAAAAAATCAAAAGTATGTTCACTTAAAGGATTTTAAAGCGATTTTAAACAAAAATCCCATATAAAATACCTCATCAAAATTAAAAAAAAAGTTATTTTATAATGATGTAAATATCACAAAATTGATAATATAGGAACATTATAAGAAATGATATATGTACGATGTTATTTACTGTAAATTGTGTGTAAAAATATAGTATTGAATTTTATACAAAACTAGGTAGAATATCAGTTAAGTTTATAATTTTCCTATTTTATTCCTAGATTAAGTTATTTGCACCGTCTGATGTAATTTAATATTTGTGATGTTAATTTTATAATGTTTGTTTAAACTTTGTCTTGGATGAGTTGACGTTGTCCTTCAAAATTGTTTCATATTTAACATTAAACCGATGAAAGTCATAAATTATTTTGTACTGCTGGTATTAAAAGTTTACTAGACTATTTGATATCTTTTATTTATGTCCTTTTACGAATTTAAGTAGGTCGAATCTAATTATAGGTAACAAAATTTCATGCTATACTCACTGTTGATGACGTTATGTTTTTTTTTTATAAATATAAAGTAGCAAACGAGCAGGCACCCTACTTGTTGATAAGTGGTTACTGCCGCCCATGGACTTTTGTAAGCAACTTCATATAGAACAGGGGTTCTATATGGAGCCTATAACAGATGCGTTGCTACTCCCGAGGACTGAGATGGTCGCCTCATATAAAAGAGAGCCGGCAACAACACGATTCCACCGAAACGCAAGAACTGCTTCACACTAGAAATAGGTGTGGCGGTGTAGTACTTCCCCGGTCGAACTACATTGGTTCTACGACCTGGCTGGTTTTTATTATCAGACTAATATAGCAAACCATGTTGCAGTCCATCTGAATGTTGGCCGCATATGTACGCTACTTCATATAGAACGGGGGTTCTATCTGAAGTCGATCACAGACGCGTTGCCAGAGGAGAAAGATGATCGCTTTATAAATGAGCCAGCAACCACATCCTTTCACCGAATCGCAAGAACTGCTTCACGCTACAAATAGGTTTAGCGGTGGTACTTCGCCGATCAAACCAGATTTGAATCTCCCACCTGGAAATTTGAAATAAAAAGACGTCATTTTTTGATGTTGGTTGGTTGTTTCGGCTCCAGATTCACCAATTTGTCACCTTATGGCTCATAACAGTATTAAACGCTGCTGTTTTGATTTATAAGGTGTGGAAAGGAAGACAGTTTTTGAAGCGTTCCAACTTATTTCTAAGGAGTAACAAGAAACCTGTGACATACACCATACAGTATCCTTACCTAAGGTTGATTAGAGATGTCCATGAGCGTCAGTAGCCACTTTATCACGTAGACTACATACTCGTTTTTACCCGACTGCGACAGAAAGAGGGTAATGCTTTTCGAGCGTATGTATGTTTGTTTGTATGAAATGGACATACCATTACTATGGCACGCGCTACGAAACGATTATGACGTATCACATATCATTAGAATCGTCTCAGTTTGCATAGTGATATGTAATTTATTATTATATTTGGCTATATAATTTTTAAATATGGCGCATGGAAATAGAGGGAAAAGGGAGGGGGAATTCTCTTACTATCACGACAATGTGTATATCAAATGAAAGCTAATAAATAGATCAATCTAAAAATATATACATTGTTATACTTCTACTTGACTATTTTGGGAAAAACTCAAATAAGCGCTAAATTAAATATAATTATATCTATCACTATGAACAAAACATTGTTTTCAGCAGTCAGGTTTTATTAATTTCTTTAAACGATGTCACAAGTTTACTTAAGCATGAT
>DWNE01011010.1:0-10042 GCA_018249875.1 Cecropterus toxeus
TATTAAAAGTTGGCATTGATGTCATGTTATTAAGGAACTTAAGCATCCCCAATATGTGTAAACGTACAATTTTTTTTAGCCCAACGAAGTGGGCGCGGGTCTGCTAGTTAGATATAAATCTTCTTTTTTTTTAAATAAACAAAGCGCTCGAAATTTATTTAAATGTTGACGAGTGTTTATGTTGTGTGTGTGTATGTATATGTGAGAGTAAGTGAATGTGTGAGAGGAAAAGGAATTACACAATCTCGTATCTCGATCATAATGACTATATTACTACCATGTGTTACAACAATGCAACAGTGACGTCATAAATAAAGCGCTAGGACGACGTCGAGAACACAATAGCTCGCGATTATGGCGACAGTCATGCATAATCTCTGATATATGTGTTCATATCGGTAGCGGACATCCAATATATTGTAGGGACATTATATTTTGTCCTAGTAGTTGTGAAATCAGAACAGTGTTACGGTATGACCTGATGCTCAGTGGTTACTACCGCCAATGGATCTGAAGTCGATCACAAATGCGTTGCTACTCCTGAGGACTAAGATGACCAACTCATATATAAGTGAGTCGGCAACCACACCCTTCCAGCAAAGGATACAATTGCTTCACGGTAAAATAAGTGTCGCGGGGGTATCACCCCGGTCGACCTACTCTAGTTCTACAACCAGGTCTTCTATTAGAGTGAGAAGGCCATAGTCCATCACTATCTCCAAGTCCTATTGGAAGACCTCACATTACTTTAAGTCTACTACACACTATACACTACCACAACAAATAAGTAAAATTATTACTCATCTATGTAACTATACCATATTTTTTAAGGTTCCGAACCTGAAGTGTGAAAACGGGCCCTATTACTAGGAATCCGCTGTCCGTCTGTTTGTCACCAGGCTGTATCTCGTGAACCATGATAGCTAGACATTTGAAAATTTCACAAATGTTGTGTTTCTTCCGTGCAAATACTAAAAATAGAATTAAAAAACACGCTTAAAACACGCTTTCTACATTCAAAGCCCCCACACCAGGATTTTCTCCTGTGTCGTGGGTACCATGGACACACAAAGACACACACAAATACACAAACAGCCAGACCCAGAACAGAAATCTAAACTCATCATTCATATTTCTGTTTAACCGGGAATCGAATCCAGGACCCACTGCGTGTCAGACCGGTATGGTGACCGCTCCGCCACGCGGATCGTCAATTAAAATTATATATTAGGAGGCTTCCATAAAACAAACATGATTTAGTTGCCGTTTTTTAAAAATTATGATATGAGCCCTACGTACACCAGTCTGACTCGCACTTGGTAGCTTTTTAAAAAAAATAAACCATCTTTCATATATTTTGCTATCAAACGCTTTCTACCCTTACAAACGCTTTCTACACTCATAGCCCTCAGTAAGATTTTCTCCTATGTCGTGGGTGCCATGCACACACAATGACGAATACACAAATACCCAGACCCAGGAAAGAAATCTAAACTCATCATTCACATTTCTATCTGGCCGGGGATCGAACCCGGGACCCACTGTCAGATCGGTATAATGACCGCTCCGCCATGAGAGTCGTCAAAAATTATAGCAACAAAATTTTAACATAAAACTAGGATGCGTAAAGTGTAAATGTACCGAATGTAGAAACGTGTGAAATTGTAACAATGTTGTAGATTTATTGATGGAACGCGCTGACAATCCCGTCGGACGTGCAATTCTGGAAATGAAATCATTTTGAGACCCGTGACCAGTAGATATTAATGGTATTCTCGATATATATGCTGCAAACTGCAAAACGTAATTACCGAGTTTGAAGTTGGGCCTCTTACGTTGGATTCAAAACACCGGCCACCTCTGATTTAGAAAAGTCGTCATTAACAGAGTAAAGGAAACTAGTAACATCGTTAAAACATTAAAACAAAAGACCCGACTGCTTAAAACGATTTTTTTGCTCATAATGATATGTAATTAATTTTATTTTATTTTTTATTTTATTTTATTTATTTAAGGATCTCCAACGGAAAGTACACAGCACTCTTAAAATTATACAGCAAAGGGAAAGAGAAACTTGGTGCCTTTCCAATTATAGGAAACCACAACTTACAATTTAACGCTTGTATGAGTTTTTGTCAAAATAGTCAAGTAAAAGTATCATAATATATTTATTTTTAGATTGGCCTATTTACTATATGTCGTAATAGTAACAAAATTGTCCCTCGCTCTCCTTTTTTCCCTATTTCCAGGCGTAATAAATATACATATAGATATATAGACGATTCTAATGATATGTCATACGACACAATCCATCAAGCTGTTTGGGCTGTACGCGTACCAAAGGAATGGGCATACATACAAACATACATACGCCGAAAAATATTACGCTCCTTTTGACGAAGTCGCATAAAAATAGTGATGGAAGTTATATTCTTAAGTTACTGTATAAGAACCAAATGCGTTTGAAATCTATTCAATTTAAATTCGGCACTTTGATTGGATCTGGACTTGAAATAAGGCATAAATGATAGTGACAATAAAATACCCGAGGCCAAAAGCGGGTCAGTAATTGTTTGATAATGTTTTACAACTTAGTTTTTCCATAGATGATTACATAGGTTTTGTTAACATAACACATTCTGACTCTATTAAGAAAAATATGTCAGTATGATTATATCATTATGATTTTTTACAATTCTTATTCATTGAAGATTTAAAAAGGAAATCGTTATTAAAATTAGAAACAATAAAAAGAAGGTGCAAACGTCTATGTTTATACTTTATAGCAACACAGAAACGAACAATGACCGGGGTATAGAAGATTTTCCACTTTCCCTAATATAAATTTAAGGTAGATTCACAATGAAATAATCTGACGTCTGATTACAAGAGGAGTGGTTACAATTTTTAATATTATCAAGACATTTCGACCCGATCCCGTATACAAGCACAAATATTTAATAAATATATTTATAATATTTGGCGACCTTCATGGTGATCACCACGAGGTGGCCGGTCTGACACGCAGTGCAGTTACTTAATGGGATCCAGGTTCGATCCCCGATCAGACAGGCATCTGAATTTAGATTTCTGTTCTGGGTCTGGGTGTTTATGTATTCGTCTTTGTGTGTCCATGGCACTCAAAACACCGGAGCGAATTCTAGTGTGGGGCTATGAGTGTATAAAACGTTATTATTGTTATATTTTGAAGAGTTTTTTTTATGACCAAAGTAGTTTATAGTGTGAGAAATAATTAGAAAAGGCGACCTAAGCTCTAATAAAGCGCTTCGGACTCTCTAAATAGGCCATATCTCTGAATCCATTCATCCTTCCATCCAGCCCTTTAAAATCCACTGCATAGCATACGAGCATACAGTCCACCTGATAGTAAGTAGCTAATGCCGTCCGTTTCAATCTGTAAGCAACTTCATATAGAACATTCTATCTGTAGTCGATCACACATGGGTTGCTACTCCCGTGGGCTATGAATGTCGCGTCATACACAGTTGATCCGGCAACCGTACCCCTTCCGCTTGACGCAAGAACTGCTTCACCCTAGAAATAGGTGTGGCGGTGGTACCTCCTCGGTGGAACTACACTGGTTCTACCACCTGGTTAAGTAGAAATACTAGAAGTGCGTACTTTCAAGTATAGAATGCATTTTATGAAATCATCTGAGTCTGAGATTTGGAATATCATAAAAAGGGATAGCAAGTAGGCTCAGTCTACGCCTACCTTTTCGTATTAATGAGAAAACTGTTCGGAATTGGTATGAACGTTAAAACCGGATAAGTCAAGTATACAATACCAATTTCGGTCCACCCATCATACTACGTGACCAGCCGCAGTAAAAATCTAGGCACGATCACCTTTACCAACCTAGCATTATCCAGAAATGACCAAAAAGCAACCTTAATACCATTATTTTATGATTCATCATCAAGCAACTATAACATTGTCGGCAAAATTATCGACATTGCAATTTGGACTTCATGGTCATGGGTATAAGGTTTTCGAAGCAGAAATTTCAGGATATTTTTGAGCTTCGACGAAGTTCGCGGCTTATATTAATCGAAGCACGGATTTTGATGAATGAACTGGAAGCGGTTTATTGTCCGCCGTTTGTTACTGTTCCTCGAATGAATTAGCACTTCGAGTGAGAAATTTAATAAGAAAGGGAGTAGTTTCTTAGAAAAAATAAGGCTATTGAAATTGTTAAAGCGAATGGTGAAGTATTCAAGTGGTTAAGTATCAATTTTGATAATAGATATGTTTTTATCTTTAAAAATTATATGATACACATCAAAAAAAAATGACATACTTGAAGTTATAATAGCTTCGAATTTAGAGAACTTAGAGAATTTAGAGAATAACGATTTTAGTGAAATACAGACAAAATGTTACCTGAACATATCTAGTTTAAACATATATTTAATTCTTTAAATTAAATATTAGTATTTCTAACAAACAGACAGAAGATTAAAAAAATCAATTTCTTTATTTTATTAATGGATGTAAATCTAAAATAAAATAAATTCTATTTTATTATATCCTATTCCACTTGTAGTTTTGTAGTTAATTAGTTCTCGGAACTCTATTTTTTTTGCAAATGTGCATACAGGTTTAAGAGTAATTTTATAATATGTAGGAATATGAAAGGCAGATTACGTATAGAGCGTACCTATATAACAAACTCTTAATGATATAGGAAAACTACGTAAAGAGAAGTAGGTCACGTTAGTCCCTTAGGATTAAATAAAAACGTCTCATACATTAGCGTATTAATTCTGATATGACAGCACTAATCCACTTTTTATCCAAATGTCGTAGAAAGAAAAATTCAAATGAAAATAATAAAAGGAATATATCAAAATATAAAATCCTATAACTTATTCTAGTTTTAAGGAATTGGTCCTAAAAACTGAAATATTAGAGGAAAACGGCGAAGAAAAAAATTGCGTAGATAAAAAGAATTCTCTAAAATGTTCTTAATAGTATGTAAAATGTACCAATCAACATTCACTGGAATAATATGTAAAAATAAAAAGTACCAATCAATATTCACTGGATTAATATGGAAAACCTATTATTTTATTTGTTATGTTTTTTTATGACACAGAATTAGGAAAGTAGCATGCAATGCACCTGATCGTATGTAGTCTCTGCAAGTCATGTACATCCATAATGAACCCCAGATAAGATTAGAGTCTTACTGAGGTTGGCCGGGGTGCGTAACTATTCTAGGAACAAGTTGTATTAGGTCAGATAAGTGTCTGCTTTACCTTTCAAACCACAACACAGCAGCCCTTCACATAAGCAGCATTATTAGGCAGTGAGTATAGTGGTCGTGCCCAGCTCGGGCTCAAGCAATCTTGGCGGGATAGGCAAAACACTGAAATGACGCCTATAAAAAATCGCAACAAATTGAAAGACGAGGTATGCCGATTATAGTGTGATTTTTTTAATGACAAAAGAAACTCCTTAGGTACTATATCGCAGGCCAGGCCGCGCGTACGATTGAGGCAAAATCGTCGATCCGCGTGATCAGTGGTCATGACGCTGGACTTGTCACGCTGACTTCGGAAATACTAGCACCCTAGGCAGTTGCTTAATTTGCGTACATACTTGTTGCATTGTCGAACCACGGAGCGTTCTGTCTTTTTCCATTTTTTTTCATTTTGTGCTAGTACATCTTTTTATCGTCCTCTCTAAACAATTATTGTTTACGTTTCGCTTATACATTGCAATGCACGAAATTGCACGTTTACGTTTTCAATTTTGGCCACACCTTATACTTTTTTGGCAATTATGTAGTTGCTGTTGGCCCTACTGGCCTTTACAGCTTCACCGGGTTTTATGGCGAGCACCTTGTACTTTTCAATGATGGATGGGAATATATACTACTGTTTTGATAGAACGTAAAAACTAGAACTAAGTGCTTTGTAAAAAGACCTGATACCTGGAGATACACGAGTCACGAGTTCTAAAGAGTTGAAGAAATTTCTAGAGAAGATGCTACAATGTGATTCTAAGAACAAGAACAAAACAAAATTTTAGACAACTCCCGAAACAAACTTTGAATTACTGTTTAGCACCAAACATAAACAGTTGAATTGCGCGCCCTTCGTGTTGAAACAATTTACCAGATTGAGTTCCTCGTAAATTTTACGACGCTGCCATGAAAAATTACGCGCTTCGTATAGGTATATTATATATTTGTTCTTTAACATCTCTGTGTGAATTTTAGGTTGCTGGTAGTCCAAAATATAATTTGAATTCTTGCGTCCTAGCGGCGATAGATGTGTAGTGTAAAATATATAAAAATACCTCCTTCCTGAGTGCAGAGGGTTTGGTCACCGGTCAGCCTTTTGCCACCACACAAAAATAATAATAATATACCGTTCGTGCCGAAAACCGAGTAATAAATGAATGTATGTAAAAGTGTAATGTCAAACGTCAATATTCTTGAATTTTACTATTTTATTTAATTCAGTATGTCGGTCAGTCATAAATACTAAACAATCTCTTATACATTAAATCTTAGCTTCAAAACTTTCTTGTATACATATAGTTTTGTCAGCATTGTTGTTTGTTTTAATAACACCTTAATACATTTGCTAATGGGTGCTGTGTTCTGTTTTAAAGTATATGGGGATTATCTGAGCAACATATCAGTGACAGAACTCGAGTCAGATTCTGATATTATCTGAGGTTAATTACAGATATCCACAGAAAAAGTCTTATACAGCAGACGTCTATGTTGATCAGTGAAAGCTTATGGTTGAAATTCGGCCTAAGAGAGTCAGAGGTTTGAATCCTGGGCATGTCGCCCAAACTTTTTTATACACATCATTTATTGATCTTAAAGTTATGTTTTATTAACCTTTACCAATTTGCATCTGACCAACGTAGTGGAGTATAGCCAAAACCTTTTCTCTTATTCTGAGAAAAAATCCATTTTCTCTCAGCGTAGTTGGAGTTAGTCAATTATAATTGACTAACGACGATATTCAACATTGAACTTAAAAATCTATTGATTTAATGAAAAATTGCACGAGAGTACCATGATATTGCGTACCAATAAAATGTCACGCTCTAGTCTAATTCTAACTAAACAAAATTCACACAACATCGATTACCCCTCAGGAGAAATTTTCCGCTTCGTGTCATTACGTTTTACGGCAAATGGTATGGGAAGTGAACTGGTGGTGAAAATAACTGTGCCTTACGTACCTTATGTGTTTTACGGTGAATTTTCGACGGTTGCTGTAAAAATTACTGTTCATAATGCCTTACAAATGAAACCTACATGCTGTTTAACTGTTAATGTTGGCCTTGAAGATGAACCTTTCGTGGTTCAATTCTGGTAGTATAACCGCCATGTCTTGTTTTAATCCGATTCATGCAGTCCACCTGATAGTAAGTGGTTACTGTCGCCAATTGACCTGTAAGCAACTTCATATAAAACAGGGGTTCCATTTGAAGTCGATCATAGATGCGTCGCTACTCCTGAGGACTAAATAGTAGCCTCATATATAAGTAAGCCGGCAACCATAGCCCTTATTGACTGTCGGAATAGGTATGGCGGTCGCACTTCTGTCGAAATGCACTGGTTCTCATCGTCAACCCATTATTGTTCCACTGATGGGCACGGGTCTTCTCTCAGAATGAGAGACTCTTAGGCCACAGTCCACCGCGCTGGCCAAGTGCGAATTGGTAGACTTCACACACCTTTGAGAACTCTTTTTTTTACAGAACTCTCAGATATGTAGGTTTCCTCACGATGTGGACCTTAAGCGTGTTCGTCGACTGTGTAATATTCAACGACTTTTTGAAGCTTGTGTGTGTGATATAAAATACATAACAACATCGATAACACATCAAGAGAATTTTTGCCGCCTCACGTCATTTCGTTTTACGGCAAATGGCACGGGAAGTTAAGTCACGATGAAAATTACTGTTCCTTATAAACCCACTGGCTTGTTTTCTAATACATTTGTCGTACAGTGATAAATTTTAATGAATTATTTCGAATTTGATTTTTTTATTACCCGACTGCGTCAGAAGGAGTGTAATGTTTTTAGCGTATCCATGTATGTTTGTATGTATGTCTATTTCTTTGGCACGCGCTACAGTCCAGACGACTTGCCGGATTGTGACGTATGATATTAGAATCAACTCAGTATGCAGAGTGACATAGGCTATTTAATTTTAAAAAATGGCGCCTGGAAAAAGAGGAAAAAAGGGGGAGAGGGACGAATTGTTTTGCAAACACTTAAATGGACACAGAAAAGGAATTTGACATCATTATGTTTGCGTGACCAAGGATCGAATCCGGAACTCTATCACATCACGGCAGTATAAGGATTCAGCAGCCACGTATGTATATTTTACAATCATAAATATACTCTAAAAGGGCGGATGGCAAAGTAATGATTCCTCACTGATTCTTCATGACTGGCGTTATTTAAACTTATCGCTCCTACTTATAGTCTATTGTCCGGTGTATAAAGGTTAGTTTAGATTGGCAACGTATTTTATATGTCTTTATATGCCACAAATAAACAGGAGCATGAGATTGCCGACTCACTTAAAATGAGGTGAGCATTTAAGTCCTCGAGAGAAGCAATGCATCTTCAATTGACTTTAGATAGGATCCCTATTCTATACAAGTTTCTTACAGATGTCCAAAGGCTGTAGTGACCAATTACCATCAGGTTGGCAAAATACCAATTTGCTACATTAGTCTAATCAAAATGGCCCATATTTGACAATATTAAACGAAAAAATATACGAATAGTTGCCTTACTTTTAGACATCAAGTTTCAAGATTATTTTAAAGAAAAAATATTACAACTGACATTTGTTGTTGAACTTTTAAGCATGGTCAACATAAATATATTTCATCTCAATTTCACAACGATTAATTTCAGGGAAAATCAAATAGAGCTTTTATAAAACCTATAATAAACCTATAATTGTATTAATAGTCGATTGAGTAGTGGTGACTAAAATCGGGCTTTGAGGATATCAAGAATGGTACGTGTACCCTACCACATGTCTGCATCTCGAATCGCCCAGCTGACTTCAGAGGTATGACACTTTCCTGGGCAAAGGTAATGCACTTGAAGAACTTCGGTTGCATTCCGTTGGAAATCTGGAGATCCCGGAGTCCTTTACTTAGCACCGAGGAAAGATTGAGAAGAGCATTGATGAGGTTTTAGTATGATAATACCACATAGCCCGGTGTCTTTTCCAAGACACCGTAATATGTTTCGAAATAAACAAAAACGTAGGTAAATCCTACTTCAGTTTTCTATGCGCATTCCAAACTTAACTTCTATTATCTATAATTTATAGATGTAACGTTAGTAGTTCCATCTGCACTAGCCTTTACAGCGAGTGTGGGAGTACCGCCTACTGTATGTAATTCTCATGAGCGTCTGAGCAATTTTTCAGCTTTACTGAAATGATCCGTAGCCACTTCATTTATCTGGTAAGCACCGGGTCTTATCGTCTTTGCCGAAAATTGATTTTCTTTTCATACCGCGTTTATTTGAGGTAAAATCTTACCGCCTCATTTAGTTTATTTCCAGTAACAGCTTATACAAATAGATCTTGGAATGATACTTCTTTAGAATCGATGGAATTTAATACTCGACGGAATAAAAAAAAAGTGGTTTACCTAAGCTGTTGTCGACGGTATAACTAGATGGCGCTATACCGTTTTATAATCACGCTAACGGTTTCACTTCGTAGCTTGTATAAGTTGTAAAAATTGTATATTAAGTTTCAACCACTTTTTACCCGACTGCGTTAAGACGGGTTATGTTTTTCGTGCGTATGTATGTATATAGGTTTGTTTGCATGATAGACAATTTCTTATACACGCGCTGAAGCCCAAAAGACTTGACGGATTGTGATGTATGACATATCATTAGAATCGTCTCAGTTTGCAGAGTCACATAGGCTATAAATTTATTAAAATGGTGCGTACAATTAGGGGAAAAAGAGGGGGGAGAAATGACTTATTTTTCATCGC
>DWNE01011011.1:0-10042 GCA_018249875.1 Cecropterus toxeus
AGGATACATGTGTATTTGTTACTATTTTAAGGAGAAACTATTTTTCAAATTCGCTGGAATTTTGTACACACACAGTTTATGCCCTATATTAATGTATTTCTATACATTAATATAGGATTCGATTAGATTCCCGATTCCTTGAGTATTCTTACTCAAGGAATCGGACGGAGTCATGGGAACAACCTAGTATTTTCTAAAAATATTGCGAATAAACGATTTGATTTAATTAAAACATACGATCTAAAATAAATTATTACTGACGAAAGCTGAAACGAAAGAAGTTGTATAATTTTGCAATAACAGTCAGATAAATGGATATCTTTATGTCTACCAACGGGGTGTTTTCATCTCTTTCTGCTCCCCTATAAGAAATAAAGAGAAAAAATAGATTGTCAAAGGGTGATTCGATTGTATCGTTTGATGGTTGTGCCACTAAATTTGCACTAATGTTAGGGTAAAGTGGGCGTAACTTAATGTCGAATATAACAAATTGTCTGGAAGACATTGCGAATAATGCCGTTGGCTTTTGTAAAGCCTTTGTATAGAAAAAATATTAATGGATTTTATGGACCGATTTGTTTATTAAAATCTTTAGGAATTCTATACATACTACTGACAAATTAATGTTATAGCTTGGTACTTTTTAAACTTTAATTCGCAAATATAGGGACAATTTCAGAAAATAATTAAAGATGTAAATTGTAAGTAAACATGTAAATCGGTTAGTTTTGTATATTATCTCCCTATTATTATGAAACTTAAGTTACGGTCAATTGATTACACTTCAAGGATATAATTTGTCTTACTTAAGTAACAATTCACTTATTTTATGAATGTTATTAAGGCTCTTTACAAAGAGCACAAAGCTTACGAGAGCTGTAAGAAATATTTGTACGTATTTTACAGAAAATGTATTTGTTTATTTAATTCATTTGAATTACTTTATTTTTGGTCTTTCTGTCCTATTGTATACTGACCGTGTAAAGTGTCTTACATATTTTAGCGTATTTTAATTCAAACTCTAAAACTACATATATTAACTAGGGCGACATAAACCAGATAACTGCATCTGTCTTGTAAGACTCTACTTACTTCTATAAGTACTTTACTTCAATTACTGTGTTTGTAAGTCATATTGGATGTAAATATCTAATTAAAACTTTTAAACAAAAAATATTCCTATTGTAAACATGATGTTAATTCTTGTTACATTGTCACTTGTACTCGCGCCCTTGTGCTTAGTACGAGTTGATTTAATTTAATTTGACAAGACGATATCGATTTACGTTTTCGACCAAAGTTGAAATGTTTACGTTTCGATTTCGACCATACCTTACAATGTAATGTACAAGTTCGTTGCAATTATAAAAGAAAACGTAAACAGTGATCGTTTTCAGTAATTGTATTATACAAGTAGGTACTAAGTGTAATACATTCATTAAGAGAGTTTTAATTCCAACTGAATTGAACTAACTGTTAATAACTGTTGACGTGAAAACGTCTGATCGCCTATTAAATACCATAATACTTTGTTGAGTCTTTGTTAACACATAATTTGTACAAACGTTTGAAATAAAGTTATAAGTTATAATATAAAATTATAGAGATTCAACTCAAATCGCGAAAAGTCGAAACTTTTGATTCATATTACATCTTCGACTCCGTAATTATTAAATTAATCGCAGGTACATTTAAAAGTAGAGGGAACGCCGTGACGTACTGACTTTAACGTGGTTTTTATAACATTTAGGCAAAAGTTATATTTTAATATTCAATTATATTATTAAAACATGTATGCTTTACAAGTCCTTTGTATGTAGAGCTTACCAGCAAAATAATTTACTTGTTTTTTCAGAAAGCTCATCCGAATGTTAGTGTTAGTTATAGGAAAATACTACTTATTTCGTGTACCATGGTACATTATAAGTTTCTAGACGTAAATAAAACCTTAAACTGCGATAACCATTAATAATATATGGTACCGTTCGCTTCATAACTGTTACAACATAAATGCACTAATGAAACAACTATGTAACAAAACTCCTTAGACATAAAACGTTGCCATAGAGGCGGGAACACAAACCGTGTCTAATTAAATCGTTTCATACAATATGACGATAAATAAGAGAAGTTTATTTATGGGCCGTGTTTTAAATATTTTATGGGAACTGTGGTCTGAGTGGATTACCTGTGATTTAGCAGGTGGCGAGAACCATTGTTAGGGTCCGGTTGGAGGGATAAATCACAGCCCGTTTGGCTTTGCTAGGTCATTCCGGCGACCCTTCTATTTTTGTTGCCCTATTGTTATGGGCAGTTCCTTGCTTATGTTGCTTCGGTGAGCTCAAACAAAATCTATTGTCGATTGTGAATAACGGCTAATAGATAATAGATAAAATAATTAAGAAACGTAACAGATCGAATAGTTAAAGAAAGAAGCGACTCTCTCTGGTACACGACTCTACTCTATTTTTATAAACTTGTTCCTTTATCCTTTAATGTCTAGCTTTTTAGTATTAACTTGTAAGTAATTTATAACTTGTTAGTACTAAGGCTTAGTATCTAGTTTGCTCCAAACATAATCTTACTATTTCTTAATAGGTACTACGAGTATAAGCGCGATCGTTTGTATATGATTTGTAACTCTTTCATGTAAAAATTACTTAGTGGATTTTGATGAAATTTGGCACACAGAAAGTTTATAGCCTAGATTGACACATAGAATACTTTCACCGTAGTTTATAACCTAAGCGGGCAGAGCCGCGTGATAAAGTATAAGTGCTTTCTGAGGCATCTATAAGCAGCGTAAAATCTAAGGTCAATAATTGAAAATGAAAAATAAGAAATAAAAATACGCTAAAAGTCTAACAATACAATCACACAGTAGACATTAGTCATAAATACCTAGAGAAGCTAGATAAGACCCCTTTTACGTGGAGATGGGTCCAAAATGGATCCATTAGGTCACATACCTGCTACTTAGACCAATAAAAGCAAACCACACATCGGTGAATAGAAAAATTGAAAAGTCACTGTATCTCGTTCCCACGTGTGCCTTCGGGAGCGACAAAAACCCTGCCCACCAGTTATAAGCCCTCAATAAAGCTGATCGCTTGAGGTGTATAAGCAAAGAATACAGATAAAACATCGTATTAAGAAAAGCAAATAATCGATCATGCATTACCTAGGTAGCTGTTTTGAATCATTTCATACTAATAATGTATTGAATATAGAATATTGGGTAATAATATATTGAACGTTATAAGGGAACTAAAATGATTAAATATATAGTTGCTAGTACAATGTATGATGACCTAAGTGAGTTAAGGGCGTAATCGAGTTTAGTATTTCGGTATTATAAAAAAAATGTAAAATAAAACAATACGTAATGCCTTTCTATCCTTCAACGTTGACATTGCTCCTTTTAATTTTCTTTTTTTTTCACTTAAAGTTAAATTTGTAACAACTACGTCCATCTGATTCATCTGCCTAATTTACATGTACCCAAGTTTAATACACGACTTATTCAAAAATATCATTCCTCGCATTCGAAAAGCAAAAAAACATTAAAAATATAACCCTCATCGAAGATAACACTCCATAATGACGTGGGTCAGCGAAGGCGGCTAGAACAAACAAAATTGTACTCGCGCCATGTTTTTTCATATTTCATTCAAAAGGAAAAGGAACGGATACATCTGTTCCTTTCTAACACACCTTGTAGCCAATGTGTGAGAGGGACGGGAGAGGGACCATCGGCCAGGTAGGTGCCATAGTGTCTGCCATTCCAGACAGAAAGGCACCAGCCAAGAATTTTGGGTATCAATTCAATATTTTTTATTGTACACCCCATAATAACAATTAACACATTCCTTTATTGTTCTGTGATAGTCAGGCACTTATAGATTTAATCAGAAGACCGCATCTCAACAAAAATAAAATTAAACAAGCAGGTGGGTACGTAATAATTTCAGACTTGCAGCTTTTCAATTGCAATTTTTTTTTCACCGTAATATGTAGTATCTTGAATAGCACCCGTTTTTTCTCGGGGATATCGTAAGAGGCCATTAAGAGGCAAATTCCAGGAGCTGGGCAGCAACGTGTTACGTCAACACCTTCCGTTACCCATCCACATACCAGGCGCAGTAACTATTGGGGAAAATTCAGCATTGATCTTCGAAAAACTGATAGATTGATGGATAGATAGAGCTTTTATGGCAATTATAATTTGTACATTTGTCAATAAACATTAAAATTTATATGACATAGAGACCTTACAACAAATCATAAGTTCTTATCTGCGTTATTTACCTTCTATATAACAATAAATTAAATGGAGCTATCGATCTCGACATGATTCTAATTTGCGCCATTAAATAACCTAATGTACTTTGAAATACAACTAAAAAGTATAGAGGCGATAAAAAAATTGAACTGATAGTAGGTACGAAATAGCAAGTTACAACAACAACATACAAGTACCTCTCACACAAGTTATTTAGACTTTGTGTCCTACTTCTATTTTAACGTTACAAACAATCAGCACTATGACTTTGCCATGAACTATCAATTCTAAGTTCCAACCACCCCTTTAACGAGGCGTCGGACCATGACGAACGCAGCGAAAGCGCTCGAGGCGAAGATTTGAAACACGTTTGGTATTAGAAGCACCATCTCCCTCGCACGTACAACAAACGACAGAGCCAAGTCAAGTGGGGTAGGAACAGGTTTGGAACAATCCACACCGACTAGTTTAGAACGTGGGTGAACAGTAATTGTTGTACCCAGGAACTGAATACCAGATATACAGGATCGGGCCATTCAAAGTCAAAGTCGCTTTGTCAATGTCAAACGGATTCGTGGGTATCTTCCTGAAGTGTTTGCATGAGAATTTTCGTACACTTGTTTTATGTTTCTGTCAACGTTTAAATCAAAATCCTTAGTAAATCAAAAGTAGTTAGGAACAAATATTTTCTATGTTAGATACGCTTTTTGATTTACATATTTGTATTTTTTGAACATTGCTAGTTTTTATTCCAGCTGGCATTATTCCAGATGTTTCTCACCGCAACATTTTTTTTCATAAATCATATAATTTTCTCCAATTCATATTCTTATTTTAATAGTCAATTCATGATCGGACGACAAAAACTTCCTTACATTTTTATTATTCTGATGAGCTAATGTTCCTACCGTCTCTTAGTATACAGCCAAAATTTAAGTTACTGCATCGTTGAACAAACTTCCCCAGTCTTTTAATGTTGCTGATAAAAGACAAAAATCAAATCTAGAATTGTTACGCTCTCAATGTTTCCTAAATCCCATTTTGCCCGACAAAACATCTAAACAAACATGAAAAGTCCGACTCGGTTAATAAGCAAAATAATTTTCGCAATTATCTCCGTTACTGCTCAAAGGTAGCCCACTAACGATCCACACACTGGACACCAAAGTTAATTCCGCAACTCCGACACTGGGACACTCGAGAGCCCTTCACGCTCCGATAAAGGGGGCCAGTTTGTGCCAAAAGCTATATTTACCATAGAATAAGATCAAAAGAGTATGGGAAAAGCTCTACACGCCACTTGGCCACCGTTTAGCTTTGATTTCTGCCATTCAATGGGACTCCAATTGAAATGTTATGTTTGATTGCGATGTTAGAATAATTCGCTTGTGTGCTTTTATACTGGCTTTTTGGTTTTCCTGTGATATGGTTTTTATTTTTACTTTTTCTCAATGAATTAAAATTTGGTTTATTCAAAGATTTCGGGTAATAATTCGAGTACGTTAAAATTAGTATTAGTGCGACAGGCATTTCAACTACTACTTTCAAATTCTAGGACTAAGGAATAACATCGTATCTATGTCTGATCATAATCCCAAAATCATTGTGTGACAATGATAATCTGGTGTTACTCGTTTCCTTTTTTATAATTTACAAGTAGCAAATATCCATTCAGGCCACCTCGTGAACTGGTCACTGCTGCCCATGGGCATTTGTAAGAAACTTTATAGAACAGGTGTTCTATCTGAAGCCGATCACATATGCGTTACTATTCCCGACTAAGCCTCATATATAAATGAGTCGGCAACCACATCCTTCCAGCGAAAAGCAAGATCCGCTTATATTGATTCTACAAACTGGTTGATCCTCATTTTCATAAAAAAATATCGAATATTACATAAAAAAATACACAAACAATCTTATATATGCTTTGTATCAGTCTCAATCAAATCATATAATTCATTATTTACAGTAAAACGTTAAAAGTGGACATTTGTCCAAACGGCGTTAAGTAAATATAGCCATATGTGATGTCAACAGGGCACGGAATGAATTGATTTCCCTATGATTCGTCGCGACAAGTGTTATACCGTACATCCGTGACATGTAAATTTGGATAATTACTCGTGATCGATAAAAATATTTCTATTTTAAATGTATAAACGAACTGATACTTCCTTTAGGGTATACGTAGGGCAGTTATAGCCGTGGTCGCCTGGTTGAAACTTGGCCTCTCGATGGAGGGTCCGAGGTTAACTCAGACATGTTCTTAAAGGTATTTGAAGTCAACCAATTCGCACTTAGGTAACGCAGTGGGCTATGGCCTTAAGCTTTCACTCAGAAGATATGTGCTCAGCAGTGGGACAAAATTGAGACGTGAGTAAATGGATAAATATATCACTAGAGCTTTTTCTTACTACCGCCGCAGTTTTGTTAACACGATCCATGTAACTGGGTCAAAAAATCCACAATAAAGAAATTTAAAAAAAGCATATCGCGAGTACCCGTTCCATATTAAAATGTATCCGCTATAACATTAGCCTAGAATCTTATATTAAAACCTCCTGTTGTTGTACCTATTTAAGATTTCTCGTTGATGTTTATTCTCATATAAATATATTGTTCTTGATAATTTTCGATAATTTTACTTGTATTTAGTATAGAACCTCGTCCTATTCTGAAGTCAGTAAAATACTACAGCTGTTCGACCGATAAAAAAGCAATGGAATTAATAGATATCCTTACATTTGTTAGCTTAATTAGTTTAGGTAATCCATTATCCTCTATTAGAATGGCATATGTAAACGTATCACTATGTGTTCGCATAATGTTTAGAAGATATGACTTAATAATTTCTTAAAATAAACAATAACTGTATTTGATGTTTATTATTTTTTTGCAGAACAATACTATAATTACGGAGCTACATACAATTGAGATCGCGAGCGAAACACGATTTCTACAACCTCATTCCCATTTAAAACAGCGACTTAAGTGATGCTGCTTTATGACGAATGCACGCATACGACAGCATGTATGAATGAGACGCATCCTTTACCATTAATATCGGACCAAATACGACCAGACTCTCTGGAACCGACCATTCATCGTCTAACAAATGGCTTAAAAACGCCACGCATTATTTATCTATCCGATTCTGTCGTGTTCGGCCCGATATTAAAATACAAACATGAACAATGACACTTCATTGTTGAAAGAAAAAAAGGTATAAGGAAATTTATATCTTCCACCTTCCCGGACAATAGCGGCGGGCGGGGCCGTCCGAAAAAAGCATCAATGAATGATAAGCATAATGCTCTTCTTGGAAATATTTCGACCGATACGGTTTAAGAACGTAAGCTAGCGTCAAATTTGCGCTTAACTTAAGACTTGGCAGTAAGAAGTGAGAAGATAAGCGAAATAATTAAGTTGCTTAATAAATGTTTGTGCTACATAAAGTCATAGCAACAATAAGTTAACCTTGCTCTACTGAACTATACAATTCAGGAACTATGAACACATATGAACACTTGATCTATTATGTCGATGTTGTATTGACAAGGCTAATTCAGCTCTAGGCGCACCTCTTTAAATTATGTTATTTTATACACTTGTGAGAAGTTATTTCGTCCAAAAAGAGCAATCAAAAATATTTGCGATTCCTAAATCAAGTCACCGTTTTTTCGGAAATTGAAAACGGTGTATTACGTGTCTGTAACTTACAGATTAGGTTAAAGTTTTTGCTAACCTTTAGACGTGAAAAAATTAATAGCATATTTAATGTAATCAACTCTATGATACTAATCCAAAGATGTATTCAAATTTCGATTACCTACCGCTGTTTTTTAACTCCTGGGAAAAAATATTATCATGCGCAATGTTTGAATTTTCTATTAAATCTTTTTGTGCCCAGAACTTGTGATTGAAATGTTTCGGTTCGATATTGTACTTAACGTGTTAATAATATTTCTATGGATATAAGATGTGTAATTTATATTAGACAACAATGAAAACATCAAAAACTACGTTGATAAAAAGGAAACAATAGAAGAAAAGAAACATTAAAATTCGATAAACATTTTGAAGAGTTCTAGGAAACTCAAATTAAAGTTAGCTGCCTATATTGCATCTACGTCTTACTTAAGTTAAAATGTATCGCAAATGTTATGGCATTAAGAGAAATCTTAAAGAAATGACAGTTGGAAGGTAATATAAAAAATTAAAACAATTTTCTGTGGAAATATTAAATAGAAATACTGAAACGAAATGAAACTGGAAATCCTCGAGTTACATTAGTATCAAGACCACTACATCGTACGGGTAATTATTTGCGCAACAACCACTAATAATAACAATGACTAAACTTGTGATTTTCATCAAAAATAATCTATAGTCTACGTAGACGAATTAACAAAACAGACTTCTGATATTTTTTATACGGATAAGTCCGTGGAAATTTTGTGACATGTAGGCTGAGGACTAGTTAGTAAGAATTCAGATCAAATGCTATTCGGCGTGATTAACAGACATTGGCCTAATGAACTCTCCATTTTGATAAGCACATACCATTTATTCACTGACACAATACTAGAAATGTCGTGCAATCGGAGTCTATTTAACGTTGTTTACGATTGCGTTATACTTAGACAAGCGATTTCGATATTTAATACAGAACTGGCAGCCACTGAGCTATTGTCAAGGAAGCTATTGTGGACGAGATGAGTTGGGAATTGAAATTTAATGGAAATATCAAATGAAACCCGCACAACGGACTTCTTTGAGAGCTGCAGGAGTTATTACTATTGTCGCCTTCTTATTAAAGTTTGTCTGCGGTTTGAATGTATAAATATCTAATGCCTTATATAATACTGTATCTACTACCGATCATAGCTTCCGACCCAAGCGCGATGACCTTACAGCAAAATGTTTGTAAAATATGAAAAAAGCAACTATTTAATGTTGAATAGACAAATAGATTTTTAAAAACAATACAGTTAATAGTACCGTTTGCCTCAAAACTAACATAATAAATACATTTACTAATAAATAAGAAGAATTTTAAAACCAACCAACATTCATGATTGCGGTGGTAGGTACTTTGGTCGTAGCCTACCGACACTTAAGTATATATAATAAGTTACCTATGACATTATCTGAAAATTGGAATTAGTTTCTATAAATATAGTGATAATATCATCGCTATCTCTATGGCACCCATTTCTGTTCTTTTACCTACAGCAGTGTCCAATGCCTATGTATTTTACGAAGCACTTACACAATCTCCCCCTCAAAGGGATCTCCACCTTGTCGTGGTGAGAGGGCTTAGTAACCGTGGCTTGGTTAACCACGGTGAAGCGAAGAGGGATCTCAGGAGGGGAACGCTCCAAGTGGGCTTAACCCAGGGCCTGCTCTGGATGCGTCCAAGGCCTGCGGCCGGGAGGGGTCGCGGAATGAGAGGTGTATCGGTATGTCGTTGCCGTGCACCCTCTGTCTCCCGCGACCGAACGGGGGCGCACCGTCGGATGCGTTGGCAGTGGGGCCGCAGATGCGGTGTGTCGTTGCCGTCCTCCCTGTCCTCTGCAGCCGTTTAGTGGTTTTCGGCGGAGCGAAGGAATGGATTCGCCACTGGGTATGGAAGGTCGATGCCTGTAAGGTGTGTAAAGCTTAGCAGGAATCTGCTTACCCATGCCCACGGCCCCTGGGTGGCGGTCTCGGGGCTGGTCCGTCGCCCTGCGGATGGGGGCCTTGGAGGTAAGGCGC
>DWNE01011012.1:0-10041 GCA_018249875.1 Cecropterus toxeus
TTAATGATGTATTAAGTATTTTGTCGAAACCTGTATTTATAAATTTATTACATATTATAAATAATACTTATGTTTCTTTCTTAAAAATATTTTTCTCAGATGTAACTTAAAAATAAGTACCTACTTATTCACTCTACGTGAAATGATCTTACATTTGTAGTAGACATGCTAATTTTATGTTATTAAGTATTCTTTAGGTAATATATATTTGTTACATAATCATGTCATATATGTGTTATCATTTTAAGGGGTTATCTCAATGTTGTAATCTAAGTAATCTTATGTATTAAGTATTATGTATTAAGTATCTGTGTACTTATAAATAAATTATTGAAATAATGATTGTAGTTTTTGTTATTCAATTGTTTTGAGTGTTTTGATTTGTTGAGCACCTAATGTAAACATGTTAACAATTACCACTAGAGTAGGTAAGTTATTCATTATGCAGCATTTTGAACAAAGGTAGGACAATAACATAATGGTATCTTAATATATTTCCTTATGTAATGTTCGGTGGTATGCTTCAATTGTTATATTTCATAGTAATGTGATTATTTTACATAACATGTCATTTTTACACTTTGAGTATCTCTCAGAGTATAAAATGTAAAAATGACATGTTATGTAAAACTGTTTTAGCTGTGTGTAAGTTACAAGAATAGTATTATGTAGAATAAAAAATAAACATTCAATCAACTATTAAGGTAAAATGTTTCCTTTTGTTTAAAGTTTATCATCTAGTTTGTCAAAATTATTAGAAGTCATACTTAGAAATAAATTATTGTCTAGTTGAGTCATTAGTCATAGTCAATGTTAGTCACTTAGTTATATAATAGAATTATAATTCGATTACAGATTTAACTTTGAGTGATTGATGTGAGTTTATTTTTAGGGATACATGTAAATATGTATGAAATATAAGATAAACTCAACATGTAGCGTAATTTTAAGAATACTTCAGTCTTGTAAGTATTAAATTATTTTTAAAATATAAATTAAAATATGAGATACTACAGACTTATCAGATTTTATAAATTAACTTAAATATTTACCTTGGTTGTCTTAGTCAATTGTCAGTTTGTCTAAAGCATAGTTAATAGTCAATAATTCATATTCGTCAAAAGTGTAGAAGTCAGGAAAAGTCGTGTGTATTTAAGTCGGTGTTTTCTGTCTTTTATTCCAAGTACTTATCTAACTAAGTATTATTTCTATTATCGTCTTGTGTATCATGTCTTATTGTATCGTCACCATGTCGGTAGATATTTTTCATAGTTTCCTTTGTCATGTATTCTAGTTTTGTCATTTAGTATGTTGTATTTTCTTACATATTTTGTATATGTGAGGACTACGTCTGTTTTGCTTAACACTCAAAATTGTCATGATTGTCGTTAAAGTTTTGTTTTTAGTCAGTACTTAATTTTATAGAGTTAGTTTAAAATCAGTCTAGTCAAATGTATTCAGTCGAATATAATTATAATAAAATTTATTTTAATGATTCATATTAAGAAATTTGTTATTAAAGATGTCAAGTGCTTGCTTAATTAGTTAGTCATTGTTAATAAAGTCACAAGTTAGTCAAGTCAAATCACATAGAAATGTCAGTTAATGTGTTATGGTACTATATATATATATGCGTGAGTCTGAAACGATACTGTACTATGTTCAGTTAGTCGTAAGTTAGTCATTATAGTACGGCCTTTTCCAGTCATATTTAGTATTTAGTCTAGTATATTGGTCAAGTCACGTCATTTTGTAAATATTTGTCATACCTAACAATTATCAAAAGTTTTCAATAGAATTTGTTGCTTACTATTTTTTTGTTTCAAAGAATTAGAGTACTTTATATGTACTCAATTTTATTTTTCTACGTGTGTGTTTTGTATTATAATATAATTTTAAGCCCTTCCTGGTCGTCGTCTAGTGGAGTTGAGGTTCATGGGTCTTGGAACTTCCCTCAAGGCGTAAGGATCCACGTTGACAATCGGCATCTTATGTGGCAAGCTGTCTGGTAGATCTTCCTTCTCATCATATACTGCCCATTGAGATGGACTGGAAAGAAATGAAAGTAAAATTAAATTCTAATACAATGCCAGTATGATTTTAAAATATGCACACAAAGAATACTTATTGTGTTAGAGTATTACCAATAAAATATTGATTCGTCAAGCAGGTGTGATTTTTGGAAATAAGAAAATGTCCTTTAAAGCAATATGTCTATAACTATTTTTCATCTTGAGCATTTTTAATTCAATAATAAGTTGGTCACGGAATTACTTATTATATTTATTTAATTATTTATTTGTAACATATAATACGTATAAAGAGGGTAATTATTGTAACTATCTCCTTTAATTTTGCATTTACTATGACCTAAACTGGTATCCAGCAGTTCGATTTTTCTAATGAAGAGATTTTATACTCGCCTGTTTTCACTGGGAATTATTTGGAACGCCACGGATGGAGTTTTTGCTGGTCCAGAAGGTTTCTTGACTTTTCCTCTTATTTGATCTGTTGATTTTGGCTCTATGTCATCAAAAGACTCCATTTTGTCAGAAACTGATCGCTCTTGTAAGTTTTCCTCAGTCACTCCGGGCATAGAAGTGTTTTTCTTTGGAGTATCTTCTTTCTTTTCATTTAAATCCATTTTAGTCATGTCAGAGTCATTGTCTGGGTATTTGTGTAAAACGTTGCCTAAGTAGTAATATTTATTAGTCTTTAAGTTTGTTTGGTCGTCGTATCTTCGTCTAATGTTGTATGGCTTCGTTACAGTGTCATATAAGATAAAAGTAGAGAGTTTTCCAGTATTACTTGTGTCAGTCATGTCGTCTTTTTCAGTAACGTCTGTTTTTTTAGTATCGTAAGTATTAAAGTCTTTGCTAATATTGTCACGGTCTGAGTCGGTTTTAGTCAATGAGTCAGATTTTAGTTTGTCGTCAGTCATGTCGCCTCTATACGTTCCTATGTATCCGAAAGTCACAAGTTTGTATAAGTTTTCCGTAGTCGAAGTAATTTTGTTGCCTTCAGTAGTCTGTTGGGTCTTTGTCGTGGATGTAGCATCGTCGTTAGATCTAGATTCAAAGTCAGTCAATTGAGTCGGTCTGCTATTTCGGGAGTCAACGTCTTCATTGTCATATTCATGTCTGTTATAGTAAGGTCTGTTGGGTCGTCTGTAAGTGTTGTCATAGTTTTGATAAGTCACCTTAACCACGTCTCTGTCATAGTTCCGTTTAGTCGTTTGTCGCCATGATTGTGTCGGTCGCGGTACGTAGTTAATAAGATAAGTATATTTGTCAATGTTCTCGGTCACTGTTAAGTACGGCCTGCTGTACGGTCGTTTATTCTGTAAGTTGTTTACTACAACGGATTGAACACTTTGTACGTCGTCTTCGTAGTCATTGTATTGAGCTGGTCTACTGTATCTTCTGTCGCTTTCAAAGTCGTAACGTCTACTTTTGTTTTTAAAGTCTAGTTTGTCGTCTATAGGTTGTGTTACGTTAAGTTTTGTCACGTTAGTATTAGTCGTGTCAGTTTTTGTGTCAGTCCTATTAGTATCCGAAGAGTTTTTGTCAGTCACTGTCGTATCGGTCTTGTTAAGTTTGTTATGATTCATAGTTTTAGTCGAGTTAGAGTCAGTAGATGTAGTCTTTTGTACGAGTTTGTGCGATAGTATCCCCTTCGGAGGCTTTTTCGTTGTCGGTCTAACAGTTGTTGTGGATTTAGGTCGTTTGGGCTTTTCTGTAAGGGCATCGTCGTCAGATTTCTTAATATTGTTAAAGTCAGTGTCAGAATTTATCTCGACCCAAGGAGATAAGTCAAAGTTGTTTAGTAAACCGTTTAAGCAAGAAATTCTTTCATTGTCAGGGTTGTTAGGGGAAAGGAAAACGAAAGGTTGGACGCTGTCGATCGTATCGAGAGTTTTACAAAGAACTTGTGCTAAAGTAATACGACGGATTTGTTGCAATTGCGCTGGTGTAAACGATGACTCAAAGCCTCCATTCTCGTACCTGAAAAATATTTAGTCTTGTTCAGTTTTGTATGATATCAAATAACTATTGTAAGTTAACAGTGAGATCAGCTACACTACGATAAAATTACCAAAATCGATCCCCTTTACGCAGATTGGAGAACTGCTGCGCAATGATGCATGCGAAGGTGGGTCCAACCAAGCCGCCCACAACGGGTCGCTCGGCCATGCCCCCCGTGAATAGGTCTATATCTTCAACGTGACTGAAAAAATAATAATTAAGGACTCAAAACGAAGTCAATTTCTAAAAAGTCGAGGATGTTTGCTTTAATTGCTTTTAATTTACCAGGTAGAGCGAGCTAGATGAGCTTGGAGCTAATAAGTGTTAACATGCAAATGAAAATTACTATGTAATTTACAGGAACTATTACAAGCAACGTGAATACTTAAAAGTTAAGTGATAGGACTCAAATTACCGGTACAGAACTTTCAGTTTTCTCACAACCCGCATCGGCATTACTCGCATTAGGTCATCAAAGTCCACAATCGTGCTAAGACCACAAGGTTCTCTCCAGGCCGTGTAAGGTCCCACACCATGGTCTCTGCCTCTCTGAATGTTGATAGCAGCAAGGTCCATACCGAAGTCAAAGTGTGGAGTCTGGAAGAGGTGATTGGTGAGCTCCTGAGTAATGAACTCGTCTCGCCTTTGGGCTGATTGGTTCAGCATCCCCAAGAGTAATCGGTCTACGGCACCCATGCTCCAGATGTTTGATGGGTTGGTCAGCTCGTCATGGAGGGAAACATCTGGAGGTAGAAACACATTTTATTGTGGTTCAATGATTTTCTTTCATAATATGGAAGTATCAACTGAGCATGCAGTCTACCTGATGGTAAGTGGCTACTGCCGCCCATGGAGACTTCTACCTATTGTATCTAAGATAAAATTAGAGGTTAATTAAGGTCATTCGCAGATGCGTCGCTGATGACTCGATGAGTTGGATGGCCTCGGGGAATGTCTCCGTTAGACACAGCCATCAGACCAGAACATAACAACGCTTAATTTTTATTATTAGGCAGAAATAGGTGGTGGTAGCGTATCACGGAGGTGCCTTAGGAGTCGAACCATAAAGCCTTCTAACTTGAAGGAGACTAGTACTGCATTTTGCACTCAAACGTTGTACATTTAATTGTTACGAGAAACGCATTTAAGAAATCGTCACGCGAACTATGTTCATACATTTGAAAATTTTAGGGAATTTAAGATATCTTTAATAAAAAGTCGAAATTCTTATACTATTTCTGACTTACTATTGCTGAGTGGACGATGAAATCTGTCGAATCGGACCATGGACGCTTGGACGAGGCTATGGCCGAAGCGGAAGGCGGCGGATCCGAAGGAGCTGGCTGGACTGGGGTTGATCTTGGGGTTGTAGTCCTTGTAGTAGCCCTTCTTTAGAGGTTCCAACTCGAAGAGATTCATTACTTCAGTACCTAGAGGGAAGATAATAAAGAAAGGTGAGTATTGTGGGCAAATTTATTGGTGATAAAATTATTCGTAATTTTCTTTGCATTTGGAATAACATTTAGTAATTATTTTATGTATTCGTGACATTTGAACAATGACATAAGGTGCAATTATTATCTTTAGGTTATCCTCACATTTATTTCAATACTATGACGTTTTTTAAGTTTTGTACTTTGTCTATTGGAGAATATAATTTACAAGTTGATCCATATTTTTTACAATTTATTCTCAATATTTTCACAGTTTATCCTAGGATAAACTGCATAATATTGATTAACATTTTGTTCATGCAATAATAATGTTCGTTCGATTGATGTAACGAATAAATGTTCGTTACATCAAGTTTGCTGCTCGCCCTCACCGAGCACGATGGGCAGGAACTCCCTGTAGGTGATGTGCTGCAGCATGGCGCCCACGATCTTGCGCGTCTCCTGGTAGATCTTCTCGTCGCTCCAGTGCGGGTTCAGGTGCGCTAACTCTTGCGCCATCCTACGAATAATGTTACTTTTAGCACTAGAAACGGATGCTTATTAAGATATTTTACGTTTGACTGAGCAATTCTGAGCAATTATTTCATTATTAAAATGTGCTTTAAGACCGTGATGCATGTTATTGTCATTATCTGACGAGCCTTTTAATTTCCACTAGTGGAAATATGCCTCCCATAATAGAGGGTTAATAATTGTTAGCAATATAATTTTCGTCCTTGGCATGCATTGTTGTACAGGAAGATGAAGTTGTACAGGAAGATGGTACTGTCTGTCCCTTGGATTATGTCCCTCAGGAGGCGCTCATAATAAGTGTCGGTCCTCGATACCTAGTTCTCTTGTCCTGGATACAAGAGAACTAGCTATCGAGGATCGACACCTAATGTACATAAAAGGCATGATACATACTTTTAAATAATCTTTTAAACAGTTAGCTGTTGTTTATTTTTGTTTTCGTACCTGTTATGTTGCCGTAACCATACGATATGCGCGGCGACCAGGCCCGGGTGCTCGTTGACCCTGCCGTCCCCGGACTTGAAGCAGTCGGTGGAGACGGCGCCCCCGCGGCACAGCTCGTCGCGGTGCTCGCGCGGCAGCAGCGGCCGCCGCTGCTGCACGCGCCCATACTGGAGCATACCTGACAAATACATTAATGTACATTATAAAACCAATCATATAGAGTATAACCAATCAGATAGAGTATCTAGAATTAAAAAAGCTTAACATATTAAACATATGTATGTATAAATTATGCCCACATATCAGGTTGTTTATGTTGACTTTTGTGTAGGTAACTACCACTAAAATCTTTACCATTAAATGCATTAGTAAAACTACAAATTTTATTAACATCAAACTAGATTGCTAGATTGATGTTAGGTATACGAAATATCATTTTTGTTCCATTATCTTACGTGTTTCTGAAATGTTTTCTCTTAGTTATTCAGTTCTGAGTTGTGTGATTACGTGAGAAAAAAATTTTTTGAAACAATAAAAAAATCAACTCAACTGACTTACCATTCCTAAAAAGCCTCAGCTTATCTGATTGTCTAGCTGAGCTGGCGTACAATGGAGACCCATCAATATATGCGGAAACTTGGTTCATCTGCTCTCGCCAGCCCAGCGCGCAATCATCGCGAGGACCTGGAGATGATCTAATGAAGTCCAGGCACCTGACCCCACGAGGGCCGTAGAACGGGTCAGATTGAGGTACTGGTATTGGCATGCATTCAGGGTGCTGTGGGGAAGTAATGGTTTATTAGTATACAGTTAAGATTAACTTCATTAAAATACAATAATGAGAATGTTAGTTATATTTTTAGGGTGACTTACAAGAAACTCTTTAGGAATGAAGTCCCTGCCGCCATCCTTACAGCATCTTGGTACGGACCCGTTGAAGCCTCGGGATTGAGAGGATGACGTTACATCGTGATCCAGAAACTGTCCCCACTGCATCAGAAGATGGGTGATACCGGGATTTTCTATATTATGGTCCTCGTGAATGAGGGCACTGATTTCCCGCGCGGATGGTAGTGGGGAACCAAAAACGGACCTTCGGGGAGCTTGTATACCGTCGGAGTAAACTGGGGGGAGGAAGCGTTGGACAGGGGTCATTGTTGAACCCCATCGGAGGCGGCTGAGGTTATTGCAAGTCCCATCATGAGTGCGATATCTGTAGATATGAAGAAAACAAAAAAAAACCTAATAGATATTAAAAAATTAAAAAATATGCAGACAAACAATAAAATACTTTTTTATAAACCTTTTCATCAAAAAAAAAAAATAATAAATTGTTACCAAAAATACATAAAATTTTAATATTGGTCTGATATTTTATGTTAGTCTATAACGACAAAGTAGAAAAAAAATTGCCAACTATAGTTACCTTTTGGAAGCTGGTGGGCATTTAGGCGGGCCCTTTAGAGGACATTCGTCGAGAAGAGGTGACTGCCGCAGAGCGGTGGCGGAGGGTAACACCGCCTCCTCCGTGCGACTTTCCAGGCCATCCTCATCTTCAGCGCTGAAAAAAAAAACATCAATTGGTAAAACATATATCAGGATCAAAACTGGTATAAAAATAAATTAAAAAGACATTTAAAAAATTGTTTTCTGACGATAATGTTCCTTGTCGACCATAGACATAATACATACATGGGCCACAGGTAAATTGATACGCTTAGTCAAGTTAACAAGAGTTCCTAAAAAATTTCTACAGTTATAAAGTGAAGCAAATGACCGCACTTTATGTGTTTATATAAACCAGAAGGAAATATATTATTTCGCCGTTACTACGAAATATAAGTACGAAATATGTTATTTAAATTGAAAATCGAATTATCATTTTAACCTTACTCCTAATTAAAGCTGATGTAGTTTAACTATACATTATTCATTTAATCAGCAGTTCTCTTACCTACCTATATATTCAAGCAACCATAGAAAAATGGACAAGTAAATCACATACCTTGAAAGTATTATACTGAATTTATACGGACGTAAATACCTGGTAAAACAATTCTTCATTCAATTCCTGTCCAATTAGACACATCAATTAAGAACTATTTCAAGCCGCCAGTAATTATTTAGCTTTCTCTTCAAACACATGGGGTTGAGTCGTAAATAATCATGACGTTAATATTCGTTGATGAGATCGCAATAAGATTAAGAGTTTGGCGAAAGTTGTTACGTAAATCAAGCGTTATTGGAATAGAATTTCACAGACGATAAAGGTGAAAGTGATCCTTGTTTTTATAACGTTACATCATGCGTTATAAATTATAGCTGTATTTAGTAGCGGAGGTAATTAGTATTTTATAACTTGCGACACGATATAGATCCGTAATGACTCATTAAAATGGTGTGCCATCCTGATTGCGTTCGATACTAATGTTGCAATGAAATCGATGCTTTCACAAGGTCGTTCGAGATAATCAATAACTCATTAGAGATGTTAAAATTTAGATTAGTAAGATGACGGCGTCATGTTTCAAATTTCATTTTGCATAATTATTATTGCGAATAATTACTTATTAGCGGTGCCTCGCGGTTTCACCTGTGTTTAAAAAATGTAACATAATTTTAAATTCTAATAACTTATCATAGAGTCGAAGGATTTTAATGTAAGAAGTAATGCCTCAAATTAAGTTATGAAGGTGTTTGATGCGATTTCAAAATATATATCTCTTACTCTGTCGTCCAGACTATTTTTGCAAATAATAATATAATATAATTTTTTTTTTCACTTTTATTATGTATACGGATGTACAATAAGTATATTTTAGTTGAGTAACATAGTAGGTATATTATAACATGAATAAGATAAAGGTGGATTAGGTAATACCTATCCATACTAATATATAAAAATGATAGAGTGTGTGTGTGCCTGTGTGTTACTCAATTACGCAAGAACCACAGACTTCGATATTTTTTGCTATTTAAAGATGGTGATTCTTTTAGGGTCGTCACTACACCTTTTGGTCTCAGAATTTCATGTTTCCGTTTTGTATAAAAATAGAACGTTAAATATAGCAAACTTTTGATGGCATATCCCTACAAGGTAAAAAACATATTTTCTGTCCTTATCACTTTTCATGTAGGTATAGCTAGCGCGTAAAACCTACATTTATTGTCACGTACCGAAGCACGGGCACTTCAGTTAGTATCTCATATTTTTAGCTTGAATGTTTTTATTTACATCAATGTATGTATTGAAATTGTTTATAACAATGTAGTATTTTGATATTCTCGTTTTGTTTTAATGTTTAATTCGATCAGTAGCTATCGCCCAATTAAAACTGTTAAGTGTAGGGATAATCTTAATTTCTAAAGATTTAAGCTATATTTACATCATTATAATACAACTTAAACGAGTAACTGTAATGCTTATAACAAACAATCACATTACTTTTATCTAAATATAAAGTTATACACACTGTAGTGGCGCGATACCTACAGTAACATGAGCTCGCGCCTCACATGAAATGCTGAGCATGCAAGATAACCAGCGAATAACATGAGCTCGCGCCTCAACACCAATAAATATCATGCTATTAAGTAATTTAAAG
>DWNE01011013.1:0-10041 GCA_018249875.1 Cecropterus toxeus
TAAACAACATTAGGTTTCGGTTTTTTTTTGCAGGTTTTTATTTTCCCCCCCCTTGAATTTGCCGCCCGGGGCTTAGGCCCCGGCTTGCCCCCCCCCCCCCCTCCCAGATCCACCTGAGTCCACCTATTGCAAGGTAACCTCCGGTACCAATGAACTTCTTAGAACGTTTCGTTCGTTTAAGATCAGAGTTTTGCCTGACATTAGCTTTTGATATTGACTAAGCAGTACCTGAATCATTTCGCAGGCGAACACTGGAGGTAGGTGTGTAGGTTAAATTTATGCACATTTTTTTGTTTTAATTAGGTACTTCAGATTTTTTGTCACTTGCTATAAAATGGCACGTGGATCAAAATAGCAATCTATTGTCTGAAAGGTTCAAGAACGGAATATTATATACAGTAAGGAATAATTATTAAAGGTATGTTTTTGTTGTTATCTATTAATTAGGAACTTCAATGTATCTAATTTTAGAGCAATATTGTCGCGGAATTGATCCATACGTTTTTTTTCCCCGAAAACAACATATCGTGAATATAAATACTATGAGTACCCGTAATATATTAAAATTTATTGTATCGTTTTACTAATTTTGTTGGACAGCCAACTTCTGGATATAGATTTTTAAAGTCAAAAGGATTAGCCCTATGTTAATGAAGCTTGTATGGCCCAATTTGGATATACTTCACACAGTTTCAGTTGGTGCGGTGTGCAGTGACTAATGGAAAGAACCTCTATTAAGGGATGGATGAAATGACAAAGTGCCGGGGTGCAGATTTATTTTTTAAATCTTAGGTTCACTTACACAATATTTTTAGCATTGTATTTTTTTTTTTATATCAGGACATTAAGAATGATAGTGAAGATACTATTGGCAGTGCTGTTGGTCATCACAGCGTACGGATACACACGGTGGAGGCAAGTGCGGCAGTACTGGGCTAAGCGGCGGGTCCCGCACCTTCCACCACATGTGCTCCTCGGCAGTATGACCTTCTTGCAAAAAGAGAATCCAGTAAGATATTTGACATTTAACAGAAATCTCATGGAGTCTCTCTAAGTCAAAATAGAAAATTAGAAAAATGCAAATATATAGAACGATTATAAATTGTCAATGAAACTTAGAGACAACTATTTAGTTGTCTGATGAATGAGAGAATTGTGTGACCTTATATATTTATATAAGGTCACACAATTCTCTCATTTGATATTATGTATTATAATTATTTAATGACTATTCATTTCTTATATTTTTCTAACATTAAAGTAAACGAATGAATGAAATTTAATAAACAAAAAATATTGGATATAATATATTTTTAGGCAGTGTGGATGCGACGAATGTATGAAAACTTCAAGGAACCCTACGTCGGCATTTGGTTATTTTGGCGACCAGCTCTCATCGTCAATTCTACGGAAATCGCCAGAAATATCCTCACACCGACGGACGCTACTTTGTTTAGAAATAGATTCGTGACATCCGGCACAACAGACCCTATTGGGAAACTCAATATATTCACTCTTGATGTAAGTCATAAATTTTTTCTTGTATTTTCTATCTATTTGAGAAATTTACAGCTAAGAAAGCCTATTCAGCTAGTCAAATATCCAAATCAGAAAGAAATCAATAGTTTTTTTTCTTTTTATATGAGTAATACATTTTTTCTTTAAAATCAGAAAATGCATTTCTTGTTTAAGTTTTATAAGCTATAGTACATTCCGTCTGTAATATGTACTTTTCTTTCACCATCTCTTGTTTTAAAATATGGTTTAAAAGCCTGTTTGTTGAAATTTATTCTTGAAAACGATTTTCTTCAAATTCATCAAGAATCTCTATAAATAAATATCGATCGAGGATTCTAAGCTAAAGAAAAACTAGCATTTTTCGAAAACGCATACTTGATAGCATCCAAACAAGTATTACATATAAATTATATTAATTCCGGTAAAGTCATAAATTCTAAATATTTTTCCGTTCAGGATCCCCTTTGGTCACCAGTCAGGAGGCGTCTAACGGTTCTGTTCACAGGATCAAGACTGAGAGGTCTTCAGAATATCATCACAGTAAAGGCTAAAGAACTGGTTCAAAGAATTGAGAAGGAGAGACTGAAGACTAAGTTTCTTGATATCAGGGTGAGCTTTTTATAGCTAATGAATTATATTTAAGTAATGTTTAGTGTAAAATTTAAGAACGATTTACGAGTTAGTTAAAAAGCGCTCACCTTATAACTTGAATATTTACATGTTTAAAAAACGTTGGTTTGGACAAGATAACGACCAAGCAGATTTGTTTTCACTCATATGAATAAGTAATGATTAGTGATTTTAAAATATTTTTGAAACTCACTGTAGCGTGATAGGAGCACTGATAGCCTAATGGTTGAAACTCGGCTTCTCAATCGAGGATCTAGGGTTCGAATCCCAGGCACGCACCACTGATTTTTCGAAAATTGAAAAGAAGGAAAAACATTGTGAGGAAACCAGCACATCTAAGAGTTCTCATAAAAAAAGTGTTCTCAAAGGTGTGTGAAGTCTACCAATTCGCACTTGGCCAGCGCGGTGGTCTATGGCTTAAAACTCTCTCACTATGAGAGAAGACCCGTGCCCAGCAGTGGGACAATAATGTGTTGACAAGTAAGTTAAGCCGATTTTTTGATTCTTATCCGACTGCGTCAGAAGGACAGTAAAGTTTTTCGACTTTATGGATGCAAGACATTTCTTTGGCATGTGCTACAGCCCAAACGACTTGCCGGATTGTGACATATATGTCACACGTATATCATTTCAATCGTCTCAGTTTGCAGAGTGACAATTATCATAGTACCTTTAGAAGTCTCCACTACTAACTGGGGTTATTCCAAAGCAGATTACTATTCCGTAGCCTTGAAGTAACAAATTTCCTGAAATTCGTATATCTTACGTTACAAAAAGTTGCTCAATGCATATTGGATAGTCCGAAAATTCCTTCAATTTAATACTCATAATAATATATATGCCACCAACACTATCAATGTGAAATAAAACTCGGTTATGCCTGTTATTCGTAATATCGATAGCAAGGTTAATATTGATATGCGTAAAAGTTAGGACTTAATACCTTTTTAATGAGTTGCAGGCAGCTTATGGACAGGATCGGTAAAAACGTTGGCGCACACTCACGCACGCCCTCTGTGACCGCGCTTCGATATTGTACGAGGCTGCGAGCCGCCACATCACGCAACAATACATGATTAATGCTCCAGTGTTCCTTTAAGCATGATTAATTTAACAACGCGACAGAAACGTTGTTTTAACAAGCACAAAAAGCAACGCGACAAATTCAATCTGCAGCCACCATAACGGAACAGAATTCGAATGAAAGTGTGCAAAACCACGTCGGTAAGAGCTGAAAGAAATCGCCAACGCTGACATATCCGATAAAGATGATTATGATAAACGAAAACACGGCACGGCGGGGGGCTATGTTTAATGTAACTCGACGGCAACGTACAGCGTATTTCATTAAGAATTTCTTATCAAAGGGACGGATTAACTTTAATCAGGGCGATGAGAGAGGATATTGTCTCGCTGAGTGCTTTATTTTTAAGAATATCAAGTAAGACAAAGTGAAGAATTCGGACTGAGGACGCGTTTAAACATTAATCAATTTGTACGGATGGAAGAAATTCTGTAACATTAAGTTAATGAAGGTTTTTTCTCCAAGGATTCTGCTTTAATTTTCCCACGCAGACCATTACTAATTCAAAGCTCATGGTTAAATGTTAAAAACTTTGCTTAAACGCAGGCCATTGTGCGTTTGGGAATATTTTATTATAGTTTTAGTACCTCGTTAACATTTAGTGTTCGTATCGTCAAATTAATTTAATAGGTCTTAATAGGAGTCTTTACAGACACGCTAACAATGCCACCTTTGACTCTATCTGAGTCAAAGATGGCATTGTTAGTTTTAGATTTAATGTAATATTGTGACAGCTAATCATCCCGGTATCGCAATAAACTAGGAAAATAGCGATATTTTACTCTCTTAAAAACGTTTACTACTTATATTTCTACCTTTATAAAGTAAAACTTTATCCAACTCACGAGAGCTCTCCGTAAAACCAACACATACTAAAAATGCTGTATCGACAGTGAAATCACACAAAGGCAACAGAGCGGTTCAGGTAACGTGTCATACGTTACCACGGAATACCTGACAGCAAAAACCGGACGAGTTATCAGACTCCCGTGGCATCTGGACGTTCGACATATCGGACGGCGGTCCACATCCATCACCGATGGCCATCGCGCCGTGCTAACGACACAGCGACGATTTCGTATGTGAAATGTATCCGATGATGTATTGCTTTGGAAAAATGGCGTTTTTTGTAAAATTGTCGCTCGTTACAACTGAGGTTCGACGAAGATGCATTGGTTTTGGTTGTTGCATGATATTTGCAGTTGCAAGTGAGAATATCGTATTTTCTTAATAATGTTGCTAATATGTATATACGCTTTATTCTCAATTTTTACACATCTATACGTGTTTTTAGTTCATTAAATCAATTCAGTATGCTATAGTGATTAAATAACGCTACGATATAGGTACACATAATGCATGAGGCAAAATATTTAATTAAAGAGGATAATATTTTTAACCGCAATGATACGTTTTGTGGCCGGAAGCCACAATATAATTCAACCGCATCTGGTTCATTTTATGAACGAGATTAATTTTATGTTATCATTATTATGTCATCGGAACGTTTCAACGTTTCCGAAACCGCTTTTACCAACATTTGCGAGAGCATTGGAAACTCTAAGCGTCGATAAATGTCATTTGGAAACATTTAATGTAGGTATTCCCGCTGTCCGTTTGATCAATAACCAATGTTTCGACAAACTTGGAGGTTTTGCTGACAGAAGGATCTGCTGCAAAGATTTCGGGTTTATTTCGCATAAAATGTATTCGAAACGGGAATAAATTTAAGCTTATAAGTCTTTAAAGAGTCATAAAGACATCGACATCGACAGAGTTATTTGACCCATTCCTCGCTTTTGCTCATTGCTAATAACAATAATTAATAATCTGCAAAATTAATGTGTAAAATATATATATTTACTCATGTGAGTACAAACATATATTTTACACATTTAATTTTGCATATCTACTAAGACATGTAGATATATGTTTATCTACATGTCTTATTAGAAGTGAGACATTAACATTCGTGTCTAGCTATACCATAACAAAAACTAACAACAACAAACCCAGCGTTCCTTAAGAATTCATTTTCGTTTTCATCATTAAACAGATGGAGAGCAACATCTCTTGCACAAAATGAGGTGTTTGAGAATAAATGGTGCATGCTTTGCTCTTATTGTTTCGTTTAACTTGATACATTTGGCCGCATGGAAATAACTAGCGTCATTACAAATAACGCTTAACCCAAATTGATATTAATTATACTACACTAACAATGCGAGCGGAGAAAAACTTTCATATTATGTAAAAATAAAGTGTTGAAATAAATATATTTTCATTCCGACAACCTGGCATCTACAAATTGGTAGAATGAGTATGGTTCGAACTGGGAGGTACCACCACACTTATTGAAAGCGTGAATCAGTTCTTGCGTTTCGGTGGTTGCCGGCTTACTTTTATATAAGGCGACAATCTTAGCCTATCGGGATTAACAATGCAACTATGAGTGACTACAGGCCAAACCTCTGTTCTAGATAAAGTTGCTGGTCTTGTCATCGGGAGGACTACATACTCGTTTGCAACTTCCAATCTCATAATATTATTATTATCGACCACGACGACCCGCGTGGCGGAGCGGTCACCATACCGGTCTGACACGCAGTGGGTCCCGGGTTCGGTCCCCGGCCAGACAGAAATGTAAATGATGAGTTTAGATTTCTGTTCTGGTTCTGGGTGTTTGTGTGTCTATGGCATCCACGACACAGGAGAAAATCCTACTGTGGGGCTATGAGTGTAACAAGCGTTTATGTTAGTAAATGTTATCAATATTTACATTACTATGTTGACTTCTATCATTTTTAAATTACTGTGTATTTTTTGAGTTGAATGTACATTAAAATCATTGCATGTCGAATCATAGACTCACAGGCACCACGCTGGTTGGAGCAAAAGTACTTTGCTATATGTACAGGTACATTTTATAGATAAAAATAAAAATAATTATTAAATAAACGAAATCGTGCGTAATCCCGGCCGCTTATCCTCGCTCAACCGGCCTTAATAGAGAAAATTAGTTCATTTAAACTCTAATAGGGCCATTTTTCAATAATTGCCTTGTTAATCATTACCCGCTTGTTATTTGTGACTCATTACTTTATAAACCAACTCTAAGGCTTAATTAATGGTTATTTAAACTTTCTCGTAATCACCAAATACGCCTTTGCTGTAGAGATAATGTTAAATTTATATTGTTATCAAAATTTCGTAATGTCAATAGTGATGTTCAAGATAGCTTCTTGAACTTAGAGATTATTCCTGAGTTGGATGTGAGTTGGTGGTTACGAATGTTTATGATAAATTAAACCACAATATCCAAAAGTGAAAAGTAACCGAATTAAAATTGCGAAGGAAATATTATGATTAATATGTAATTATATGACCATGATTTTTTTAACTTGTAACGGTCTTAATATGAATTCAATAGTAATTATACTTTTTGCGTTCATCGCATTATCGCCAATCTATAATTGTCTTACAGCTGGGCACAGGTCCTTTCTCAGAATGAGAAATTGGTAGATTTCACACACATTCAAAAACTTTTTTTAAATAAATATCAAGGGTGTAGATTAACGATTGACGGTTTCCTTTACCATTAAGTTGTTATAATTAATTTCTGATACTTACAGATTTCTTAAGAATCAGTCGTGCACGCCTGGGATTAAAGTTTGGACCCTCGATTGAGAGGCCGAGTTTCAACCCTTGGGCTAACTTTTCGCGTTACTTTATTTATATCAAAATTCCACTTTATTTACGAATCGATAGTTGCGTTACATAATCGGGTCCTCTGCGGAATATCTATTTGTACCACTTAGTGGATGCTGTAATGCGTCAACGTAATAGCCAACCCTGGGCGTATCTCCAACGGAATACGATATCTTTGTTGTAGGCCGCCGTAAATTCTAACAGAACGGCACAACACATATCCACTGTCCACAGGATCGCAGTAATGTACGTAGGCTGCCTTTTGAAAACCACAACACGTAGCGTATCAGGATCGCAAAATCCCTACTAACATTATAAATGCGAAAGTAGCTCTGTCCGTTTGTTACGCTTTCATGCTTAAACCACTGATCTGATTTTTATCATGTTTGGTAGAGATAGAGTTGACCTTGGACATAGGTCCTTTTACCGCAAAAAAGGAATTGAAAGGGTTGAAATAGTACATGAAAATTTGTATGAATTTTCGTCATTATCAAAGATGTATTATCTTTGATAATGACGAAAATCCATACAAATTTTCATGAAACTTTATATTTAGGCACTTGATACAAATTAAATAAATTTTGTTAGAGTATTATCTATACTTATAAAATAGTTTACCTACATATATATTTTTAATGTATATTAAACAATAGTCTATTTTCTTTGATCTTGTATTAATCTTTAACAACATGTATTGTAATCCACGAGAACTACTGCCGACAAACTGCTTTCCAGTTTGGCAGACATGTAAAACGTTACATTTACTTGTTTGTTTATATAAATAAATTTAAAAAAATACTTCTATACTAATATTATAATATTTCAGTAGAGCTTGTTTGGTTAATCTTTTGGACTACTGGTTCGAATTATTTTTTTTTTTTGTGTTGAATAGTAAATTTATCGTGAAGGCTTTAGGCTATATGAAATAATGACATGTTTGTTTTTTTAATAGATTGTCCTCTAATAAACGCAGGTGAAACTGCATGGCACATCTAGCATTTAATATACATGATAATAATAATATAGATACGAACTAGTGTAGTTTATTGTTTAAGCTACTGTGATTCACATTAGTTTGTAAGTAAATTATTTGCAAAATAAGATACGTATCCTACAAAAAATATTTTTGATGCTCCAAGGAAATTGATACCTCGCAGACGAAGTCACGGGCAAAAGCTAGCGTGACATATCATCACGTAACCATATCCGAACCCGAAATTATCGCGTTGACGATACAAACCGATCACATACATATCTTTATTGCGATCATGCTAACATAATAGCGGGAGGGAAATTAATTCATTGCACGGAGGCCAATACTATCGTACGAGATAAGTTTGGGCCCGAATATGAGAACTATCGTAACGAGATCACGATTTCTCGGAACATCACGTTGGATCCTTTGAATCGTGGCGTCGGCCACATGCTCGGGTGCGGTTATCACGATTTTCCCATCATCATTTTCGGGCCTAACGAACGGAGCTTGGATCGTAGAATGGCGGCAAAGAAACGTAAATTTCGTCCTTTAACCACTGAAGTCACCTATTTAAAATTAACTTGAAATAATGATGTTGACGTGTAGCTCTGTATGGTATACCAGACATGATAAGATGATACGTCTAGAAAGTTCCGAGTGCTTCTACCAGGTGATAAAAACAGTGTAGTTCGATCGGGAAGTTACGACCGCTACCTTCCTACGCTACCTATTTTTAGCATGAAACAATTCTTGCGTTTCGGTGGTCACTCATATATGAGGTGACCATTCCGGTCCTCAGGAGTGATAACGCATCCGTAATTCATTTCAGATAGAATCCCTGTTCTATTAAGTTGCTTATAGATGTCCATGGGCGGCATTCACCACTTATCAAAAGGTCATAAAAATGTGCAAAATATTTATTATTATTATTTAGTTCGAGTCCAGTATATTAAAGTATCACCAAGGTTCTACACCAATAACATTCGTTCAAGAGTACTACTATAAGAGCGTAGACGTATATGTAGTAGGCGTATAGAAGCTTTTGCCATATGTATGTATGTAATAAAAATTAAAGTTTCCTATGTCTGTTCATTACATGATTATATTTGCAAAAAAATGGCACTAGGGATGAAACCAAAACTATAGATTTTAATTTTAGAAATTGATAAAACATTCGTAGTTCTTATGATGATATAGTTAGTATAATAATACTTTATTAAAATCCCTGTGTGTCCATGTACCTACTCTATCAAAAGTTACTATTTAAAGTTAGAAGCATTTTTTTAAATACATAGTTTATACTATCTAAATATTATTTTTTTTGTAAACAAGGGTGAAACCGCGGGATGAAGCCTCTTGCTAAGCTAACGCACTATGACAAGATTCCGTCCCGGATATATGTATATTAATTCCGGTCTGAGTTTCATCTACGATCCACGAGGATCGAGTGCACCCAATGATTTGGTATGTTGCTTATTTGTTCAATGAATCGACATTAGAGACGTGTAATTTAACAAATGAATCAGTGGCTGTGTGCCATTTTTTTGTGTTATATGAAAACTCTGGCAATTAAATTAGTTTAATGTTTTTTAACTATGCTAGAACATATTTTTAGGATTCCGCAGCCAAATGTCAAGCTCATCATAATTACATGTTATCCTATTATATCGCAGTATCTAAAACTTTCTTATAATAATTATGATTGTTAGACTGAAGAAACAAACGAGCATGCAGTCCACCTGATGGTAAGTAGTTACTAACGCCAATGGACATCCGTAAGCAACTTCATATTAGAACAGGGGTTCTATCTTCAGTCGATCACCAATGCGTTGATACTCTCGAGGTCTTAAATGGTCGCCTTAAATATTTTAAATGGCCAGTTATTATTAAACATAGATACATGTAGACATTGCATAGATGATAAACGCATATGTGTAGTTAAGTTTGGGAAATTGGGAAATAACATTAATTAATAGTTCTATGACATACTAAAAAGTAGAGATGCCACGAATATTCGGCAACTATTCGGTATCCGGCTATTCGGTATACGGCCGAATATTAAAAACTATTCGGCCGAATACCGAATACCAAATCATAAAAAAAAATTACTTAACTTAACCAACAA
>DWNE01011014.1:0-10041 GCA_018249875.1 Cecropterus toxeus
TTAATATTTTAATCTAAATCAGATGCAATCAGCGATATGAGTAGCATATCATTTCCTGGTAAGTAAAAGATATTCGTACTTATCCGAGGACATATTACAGTATAATACCTGTAAAGTATTTATTTATAAATAACGTTTACTTAAGTCTTAGCTCCACAACAGCATTTGCGGTCGTGGGTACTATGGATATACCCACAGACGAATATAAAAACATATAAAATATTATGACACATAGAAATTAATGGTAAAAAGTTGTCGCTAATTCCCCCTTTTCCCCTTTTTGCAAGGACCATTTATAAAAATATGTGAGCCTATGCCATTTTTCAAACGGAGACAATTGTAATTCTATATCGTCCCGATCCATCAAGTGCTTTGGGTTATAGCGTGCCAAAGAAATGGACATACATACAAACAAACATTACTCTCCTTCTGACGCAGTAAGGTAAAAATTAACCTTCTCCGATGGAAAGCTGTCACCATAACTTATGTACATTTACAACACCAGAGAAGTAAGCCAATAGTTCACCGGCTTTAAAGAATAGCTCGTTTTGTTCTTATAACGCCATATGTCATCGCATTTCGAAAATACCTCGGTAGAAAGTTAAATATCTTACATGATCTGACCCGCGTGGCCGAGCGGTTACCATACCGATCTAACGGGCAGTGGGTCCCGGGTTCGATCCCCGGACAGACAGGCATCTGAATGATGAGTTTAGATTTCTGTTCTGGGTCTGGGTGTTTGTGCATTAGTCTTTGTGTGTCCATGGTACCCATGATACAGGAGAAAATCCTAGCGTGGGGCTATGAGTGTAGAAAGCGTCTTTTTTATGCAAAGGTATAATATATGTATTATGAACAAAAATTTCGTTTTAAGCCTTCGATTGATCGAAGTTTTAAGCAGTGGGGCTCTTTGTTTTAATGTTTTTAACGTTACTATTTATATATTAGAATAGATTTACCTCATTACTATAATAGCATTGACGCTGGTCTGGATTGAATGCCTTAATCCCCGACGTGGTGTAGGTTCCTTCTGGAGATAGAGCGATCAGAACCTCAGTGGATGGATTTACCAAGCGTACAGGCGAATCCAGGTCGGGAATGTTGTATGCATTGTCTATGAAGACCTAAACAATATAAATACATAATTGTAGCTTTAAAATTAAAGTAGGAAAAAGCATGCACTCCGATAGAATGATTTGAAGCCGATCATAGATGCGTAAATCCTGAAGTATAAGTTAATCGTCTCGTCGTCTCATACGTAATCGTTCAAACCCTTCCACTGAAATGTAAGAACTGCTACACTACAAAATGGAAACAAGAAATAAATGCCAATTAAAAGTATGTTTTGATTTAATTTTCGTTTATTCATTTGTTACATTTTAATATTATTGTAGCAGCACTATTTTATGTATCTTAAAATGAATGTAGAAAGAGTTGCCCAAGTAAGGTCCTGCTTAGTTTCATTCAGGACTCAACACTAGATATTTTGGCAGAGGGAGATCTCCCGCCAGGCTACGTGATCATGCCTGGGGAGCGGCCGTGCTCCGACAGTCTTTGTTCGGAACTTGTATATATGCACGATGTTGAGAAAACTCCGATAGCGCGTTTCAGAATACGATGATGTCATCTCTCGTTGAGTAGCGGGAGGTCGCCACAAACATATGAAAGTTGAAAGAACAACAAACATGTGAACAGGTGAAAGAACAACATACATCCCTACAAACATTAGCATTTATAATTATAAGATAATTATTTCGTATTTAATAAAAATGTACCTGTACGTTTTTGTCGTGCCGTCGACCCACTATTTTTCTACTTTTACTTGTAAGAGGGGTTTCGACCATAGACCATAGAGTGGGATTTGGGCTTAATGAGCCTTATCACCTTAGTCTCTACCTACTAATAATTGGGTATACTTTGAATGAAATAATTATGTTTTTGATTTTCCATTCCATACTAGAAATAGTCAAAATTTCCCAACTGAAAATTGATGTTCCAGTTACTCGAATCTAGAATATTTCGCATGATGTTAATAATAAATAACACTATCTAGTCTCAAATTATAATAATATCCATTTTACATTTACCGAAAAATTACACAGATTGTTTAACATTTTCCAACCATGTGTAAACAAGGAAAATAAAATCATTATACTAAGTTAAACCTACCAAATTTGTGGTGACAATCGATGCATATATTATAATTAATATGTTAAATTAATGACGTCTTTTATTATTGACATCACTTAAATAAAATGAATAAAGTGGGCATGTATCATAGGACGGAAAACATGAGTAAAATTCAGGTCAATCGAACACTGAGCAGTGAATTAAACTCAGCCTGCAAAATTTGGCCTAAACACTTACTTACAAACATTGCAAGTTAGTAAAAGCTTTTAATGTAAGTTAAATAAAAGCTTTTAATTAAAAAATAAAAGAAGATGCAACTAAATAAAATGTCCCACCTTAGTTTTCGGACGTATTAACGCCACTATATTTGTCCTAGGGCACGGCCCGACAACCTTTTTAGCTGGGAGAGTTAATGATTACAATTTACAAAATGTCAAAGGTTTTAAAGAGACACATTTTTTTCTAGCCTACACGAGGCAGGAAGGACATCAAATGAAAGCTAGTAAATCTTAGTAGTATTAGGGTATTTTATCAAACATGTACCTTTTAGCGTTAAAGTAATATATCATTATGAACAAAAATTTCGTTTTAAGCAGACGAGTTTTTGTTTTAATGTTTTCAACGATGTTACTAGTTTAAATAAACATACGTTAGAATTATTTTATAGTTGCGATATATTATTAAGAAAGTTTGACACTACACTTCATATTTCACCTAGCAAGATCAACGCCTCAAGTGGCATCTAAAGATAACTTTACTTTGTATATTTGTAAAGACAATTAGGAACAAGTAGTTCTTAAGTTCACTAAGGACCTACATTTTAAGATTATTATTTATCATCAACCCATTATAGTCCCATTGCTGGGCACGGGTCTTCTCTCAGAGCTCTAAGCCATAGTCCACCGCGCTGTCCAAGTGCGAATTGGCAGAAATTTATTAATATTTAACAAGATCCTTATATTTTCATGGCCCACCAACATCATAAGCTTTGATGTCATCGATTATAATATAATCCCGTCTTTCATCAGGAATTTGTTAAGAATTTACTTCGAAAGCAGTACTTATACATAATATAATTTGTGTTTAATTTTAAACCACGAACAACATGCAAATGAAATACAAGTCGATCGTGCTATACCAACCAACAATGAGCGATTGTGGTCGTCTATCACGTTATTGGGCCATTGTTCCCGCGACTTGCTTTCCCGAATGCGTTCGTTGACATTGTACCTACGACGATTTATTGAAGCTGTGTGCACAAATGCTCTGCACTTTTATTTTAAAATTTAAGCGTCTCGTTTTTATAAACTCGATATTAAGTGCCTAATTAGTTAAGAACAAAATTAAACAAAACCCTAAATACGTATCATCCCTAAAAACATTCTAATTTCAAGCAACCGTTTTAAATTCACATACAAGGATTTCTTTTTTCGTGAATTTCATTAATATAAAGTTTTAATGACATAAGTGCTTGATAATAATTATGTGCTAAATAAAATAACTAGTCTTCCAAAGAGAATACAAATACACGAGAAAACATAGAAAACTATTTCAAAACGATTTTTAAATTGATCTTTCAGATGGCCATAGAAATTTCTGTAGCTATTACAAAGTACCGTAATAGTAATCACCAGATTTTAATTATCAAAAAAATTCTAATTTCTTTTTGCAAATTTCACTGAAACAAGTTTTTAAATAAAAGAAAATATGAAAATAAATTACAACATTTCAATAAATACGATTGTTTATCCCAGTATAATATAATCTGTGCGAATTGATCGCAGTTTCCCGCCACGCGCCATGTTGTCGCCGCTTTTGGCGCCAACGTTCCTGAGCTAAGGGGTGCGTTCGAAGGTTGCTGGCTGACCCGTTTTCCACCAATGTCATTGCTCCAGTTCCATTTTACGAGGATATAAAATGTAATGCACACTGAGATACTCATTTTATTCTGTACCAATGAGTGCATTGTAGTTTTAATACGCTCTACGAGTTGTTACTTCTTTTTTTTTGCACCCTTGCGAGATTTATTATCCGACTGCGTCAGAAGCAAGGTAATGTTTTTCGAGCGTGGTATGTTTGTTTGTATGTCATTTTCTTTGGCACGCGCTACAGGCCAAATGGCGTGACGGATGGGCTATATAATTTTAAAAAATGGCGCCTGCAAATAGGGGAAAGGGAGGAGTACGAACGACTTTTTTACTATCAATATGGGTATCAAATGAAAGCTAGTTAATAGACCATTCTGAAAATATATATATATACTTTAATACATTTATTCAAGTATTTTGACAAAAACTCATAATATATAAAGCTTTAAATTTAATATGTCATTTTGAACAAAAAAAAACGTTTTAAGCAGTCGAGTTTTTTGTTTTAATGTTTTTAACAATGTTAGTAGTTTTTTACAATATGGAGGTAGCAAACGGGACATCTCAATCTAATCTAATCAACCCCAGATGAGATCAGTTTTACCTGAAGTTAGCCACACAGTTGCTAGGGAGGACTAAGTCTTTTTTTTGTTTTTTTTTTTTTGTTTTTAAAAAAAGGGAGGACTAAGTTGGAACATCTTCGATATTCATATCTCCCTTATGTTATTAGGCAGAAATAGATGTCTGGAGTCGAACTCCAAATAGTTCTACTTACATTAATTTTGCCCTTAAATATGTTTTAGCTAATACGATGCCATGTGTACCAGGGTTTTCTTAAAATACTCAGATATTTTATAAGCGAAATGAACAAAAACGAAACCTGTAATCATTGTGAGGAAACTATAGATTCGTACTAAGTCTTTCTTTTTTCTAAGTTCGTCTTTCTGGTATATTAAATTTATGTAATTTTCTAACAAAATAATTGATTCTTAATTGATGGATTACGAAGAATACCTGTTTTATTACACACGTACTTACGTAACACAACTTGTCTGTTTTAATTGTTGAACATAATACAATGTTTACATTGTAGTTATCTTTCTTTAAGTAATTTTATGTAGTTTTTTTTTATTAAAAATAAAGATATCTGAAAAGTGAAAAATATTCACTATAATTTAGATCCAACTTTGATTTGATTAACACATATTATACAGTTGTATATTTCATTACACTTTTTATTATTTTTAAGTTATGACCTAGTATTTTTTGGGTTGGGTTTTTTCGCTGTCAGACCTTATTTTCACCTAACTATATGTTTATAGTTTTGAAACTACTAAGAATATAATTTTAATAACAGATAAAAAATGAAAACTCCCGCCTTGATAGTACATCGTTCGTATGTCTTCGTTCTTATGTTCGTATGGCCACAGCATCTTGTCATTTAGCCTAACTTGTATGAGTGAACGTATATTTGCCTAAAATAGGTACGTACAGATAATGGGCGCTCACTTTCGAATCATACAACGCCCAGACAAATGAATCGTCACCCGTGGAGCCTACTTTTTATGCTAATCGGACCCTTTACCGACCTACAGTTAGCTCGTGTGTACAGATTAGAAACGCTATGCCGTTATGTAAGCTTAGAACGTCGGAATTACAATAAATTACTTGTATATTTTTCAACAGTAAAAGTCAAAAGTTACTTAAGTCCGTACGTACAATATATATTTTAAATAACTATTTATAACATCTCTAATTTTCTTGAAAATGCTATTACGTAATTTTGCAAGGCATTATCAAACTTTTACTTGGTAGAGTATAATTAATGTATAAATTCACAGTTATAAAATTAAGATTGTCTATATATTTTTTTATGGAGTTCTGGCTTATAAACATCAATGTCTATTGAAATCTGAAGAGAAAAAAGAGGAAGAAAATTGCAGTAGAGTTAACTCCACCATCTACAAATATTTATTCTGCTAGCAATTTTATAAAAATAGTACCGTTTCTAGTTTATATTTTTATCTGTTACGTCACATTCTCTTTCGGTAGTAAATAAAGAAAAATAAATTACAATTGGGTGTACCCTTCAAGAAACTAGTGTCATTTGTCTATTACAAATAGTTATAATAGGTATTATTTCTCTGCTTTTGCGCTGACCAACTTAAAAAAAGAGTTAAACCATGTTTTATAGGAAGTATATAATAGACACTGCATAAAAACATATTCCACGTTAAGAACACGCAAAACAGATTCAGAACACTATAATCATTGCAGTACGATATAATAATAATAAAAAAAAAACAAAACGGTTAATTTCAATACAAACACGCATACAGTCGGCCCGTCGACGCATGTAATGTACCACGCCTTGTGGCCTCTATTTGAAAGTACTTATAAAACCTAGAGCACATACACAAGTTTTAGTTGAAGAACAGTTTTGTTGAGCGGTATATGGTAAATGTATTTAGATTCGTATTAGGGCAACGGAACAGATTTTATTTGTATAAAGATGTTACATCCTCATAAAACTTACATATTTGATTGTAGAGATTGCGTATCAACTAAGACGACATTATCGACAGTGCCGTATAATGTAATTTAGGTACCTTTTATTTATAAAGGGTATTTAGGTATTTTTAAATAGGTACCTTATGTAGATACTATGTATTTAGAAGGATGATAAACTTACGGTTTCTGTTAAAGGAGCAATTTTGACGTCGTACTCGTCTAATTCGCACATCAAATCCTTCCACGAAGTCTCCCTTTCCAGGCTTTCCGAATTTGAAACCTCCAGTTTTGAACAAATTCAGCTATATTTCTATTTATTTACCACTACGCAATCAATTCCTTTTTTAATTCGCTTTTTTATTTTTTTTATAGTGAGCCGTTATTAAAAAAATAAATTCGCGGAGAGTAGTATTTTTTCTTAAAACACTTAACTGGCCAGGTACAGGGCCACAACTAATGCAAAAAGACGCATGACTCAAGTCAGTGTCGCATGGGATGCGGTATTTAACCCATGATCCCTAATTTGACTCCTACATTGACCTCAAATTCAGTCATTAGCATATTCCCCGGTGAGTTTAGTCATCAGATCGGATAAAATATTCTAAAGAAACAGTATTGAAATGCTTTAATGGGGTGAGGTGCGGTGACACGGGGGTGAGGTGAGGTGAGGCGCGATGATCGACATTTGGCGGAAATGACATTATTGTAAATGATTTGGAAATAAATTATTGGTTAAAACTGTTATCCATCACCTTAAAAGTGAAACTTCATTAGATTTTTTGTGATTTGAAACAAAATGAAACGAATATGAGTCACGAAAGCGAATTACGCTAACCATTTTACTTCGTAGCTTGTATAAGCCAAAGTATATGCCAAATTCGAGCTGAGTTGGGCATATCGGTTTTGGCATACATATCTAACTTTGACATTGTGTGTTTTATATTGTCAGTAATGTAAACAATTAATTATTTATTTTGGATAATTCAATGTCGCAACACTTATAATGCATAAGTATTACCTTTCTGCACGTCCTCTCTTCATTAGCTTTATATGCCCAATCTCGGAATCCTCCAAAAAAATTTGAGTTACTATTAACATTGTAATAAAACAACTAAATCTGTAAACTTTATTTTTAATTCATAATACGTATAAATATAAAATAATATGTAAACGCGTAGATATAATAACTACATATTATTATTATTCTTAACTAAATAGAAGGTGGGAAAATCTTAACTTTGATACAATTTGGAGAGCTATTTATTTCGTAACTATTTCATTAAGTTTCTTACAAATATATTTATCAAGAATAGATTTCACACAAAAACTGCATACTTTTGCAAGGAATTAGTACAGTAAATTTTAAATAAGAAAATTTCGAACATTTCGTTTTAGTCATAATGTAACTCTAAAAACTTAAGCATTAAGGATACTATCTAGATTTGTCTCTACCAACTAATGGTTCAGCATTCCCAATGGAGAGATGAGTCTTCAAGGGTTAGGTTAGGTTAGGTTAGCATTCAGAGTTGTAGAGACAAATGGCATTTATTTTAATACACATAAGCTTTAAGTTACATCTCCTTCGTGAAGTGTATGACGGACAGCGCTGTATCCAGTAGGTATACGGCTCCTTGGATCACACAAAGAGCGCCCACCGCTAATCCCACCTGAAAACATCAAAATAAATTCTGAAGAAAAATGGATTTATGAACTAGTAACATATCCTCGTAACAGGAGATGAGCACCATATTCCGGTGTAAAATCAACCCTGCGGACACCAACACGATTACAGGCATGGAGACTATTGACAAAAAAACCCCGATTATGAAAATGTGTCTTTTTCATTTAAATTGGATTGGATTTGGTCAATGATAAGCACAATTTTTCAAAAAAATAAAGTCAAAAGACCGAAGATTTGATTGAAAGTATTCTACTATTCTATAATACATATTTTTATAATATTAGAAAATTTTGAACTTTAGAAAATTTTAAACTCAATTGTCTGAATATTCATAAGCTTTCTAACACTATACAAAATCCTAGATAAACATAAGCTAATAAGTAAGTCATACCTGTTTCTCGGCGAAGACAAATTGGAACTGGTGCTCTCCTTGGTACCCGCCCCAGTAGTGCAGAGCTACTGCACCCACAGCGATCCACAGGAACACACCCACGAAGTTCATCACTATCTCTGACATGGCCCTGGAAATTAAAAAAAATAATCTAATAGAATCTTTTATGAAGGCTTCTACTGATTTAAAAACCGTTTCAAATAAAACTCGCGTAATTTTGAAAGATATAGGCAATAGCCTATTGCACGATATTTTTTTTGACATTGTGGTTTTTAGGGTTCCATAGCCACAGCGTAAAAACGGGACCCTATTACTAAGACTCCACAGTCCGTCTTTCCATCTGTATCAGTTTTCACAGATGATGTATTTATGTTGCCGCTATAATAAAAAATAGTTGAAACAGGCTTCCATACACTTCCGTACGGAATCCTTCGTTCGTGAGTTCGACTCGCACAAGGCCGGTTTTTTATTTTAAGCATTTTTGACAACCTATGTAAATGGGATTGTTTCTTATAAGTAGCAACACCTTTGTTTACATTTTTGATTTCGAGTTACACTTCAAACTATAGTATGTATGATGAATAAAATCACACCTCTTATGCTCAGTGGTACCAAAGAGATAAGTGACGACTTGAACGAGAGTGTATATCAAGTAGCCGACGATGACTCCAGAGGCGACAATTTCAGCATCAGGGTTCTTCTCCTCGTTAAGGTTCCACGTACCACCAACACCCAGGAACTCGCCATTGTAGCCCGTTCGGTAGAGCACGAGGATGACGATGTTTAACACCTGGAATATAACAGTTTAAGGTAATCATTAATTAGTTAAAACTTACAGAACATTAATAAATTTAACAAATATATACATAAAAATACTTAAATGTAAAAAAAAAACAAATTGCCAACAGTTTAACGGTGGTAAGACTCTCATGGTGCGACTCTCAAGGTACTCTACATCTATTCTGTCTTATAACAGTGGTATTGAGTGCTGCTGTTATCTCGTTTTAAGAATATGTTAAGGGGCATAGGCATTCCAACTTAGTCCTCTGGCTTAGTAAGGCCTCTACGGGCTAGCTCAGATTGGATCTGAAGTTGATTACAAATTACCATGAGCGACAGTGACCAGTTACGTGAAATGCATGCTCGTTTGCTACTTCTACAACTTTAGAAAATTAAAATTTCTGAAATTAAGTCGCGTTCATGGCCTTATGTAACAAATGTAACAAAACATCTGAAGTTAGGTTGTAGCACATCCAGAAAAAAATATACATATCTAAATTAACATTACCAATAAAAGAAGTCTTCAACCGGGTTTGTCACACCCAACTCACGCTTTGTGCTACAGTTTAACCTGATGTTCGTGCTACAGTTAATTTTATAATGCTCGCCGGGTTAATGTTAATTAATCTTACTTATCCATAACCTTAACCAAATGGTAGTATTTTTTATTTATTTAACTT
>DWNE01011015.1:0-10039 GCA_018249875.1 Cecropterus toxeus
AGGGAGGCAAGCTGGGCCTATGCCCCGGGCGGCAATTTCAAAGGGCGGCAAATTCAACCCTTGCAAACGAATGCGCAACTCATAATTGATTTAACTTTGACCATTAGACGCCTAATCAGTAGGAAGTGGAACTCTTGACACGTATACGTTTTATTGACCATCATATATTAGACATTTAATGGCTAAAATGATACTAAAAAGAAATTCGAGTGGACAGGGACGGTATTTCTAAGTTTTTGCCGAAAAATAATTGAAGATCTAGGGCTGCCTCTTGTCGTACGATGGACCATGCGTTCGCTTCATCAAATTTACATGAAAAATGAATTCAACAGTCGAAGTGTTATTTACATAGAACCCTTTGATTTAAAACACCATTCAATTCAATTGTTTACCGTAATGGCGGTAACAATGCGTCGTTGGACACTAGACTACACTTTATAGCGATGTTTTGCATTGTGTGCAAATGCATTTAGTAAACTTTGCACCGCATATCGCATACAAGTGTTCAAACATTAATACGTGCGCGGCGGTCTATAAAATACTGTAACGTCGCGTAAGTTCTAACACCGAGTAACTCAAAAAATGGTAATTTAGAGTTACGCATATCAATCGATAGGGAAATAAAAGACGCATCATTTGGCTAATCAAAATTAAGAATAATCAAAATCAATCAAAGATCCATAATCTCTTTATTCATTTAACACAGTTCTTAATACTAGCGGCAAGGGGTGTACTAGGTTGTGGACCTGTGTTACTGGGTATAATCACAGCGAGTTACTTAATATAAAAGAACACAGTGTATATCGACCTAGCCAAATATGCAGTGAAAACTACGCGTTAGTCAGTGTTGTTTCATATACAAAGAGGCGACGACCAGTGCTCTGGCGAATAAAAAAAAATACAGACGAATTGAGTACCTCCTCCTTTTTGGAAGTCGGTTAAAAATACTACATGAAACAGTTTATTTGCTCTCCTGGAAAGTTGGTAATTTTTAGATCCGCGGTGTTAGAACGTAAGCGACGATAATTTTTATTTGATGGCTTTTGTCACCCATAAAATGTGTACCATAAGATGTCAGTGCACTGTGACGTTGATACAACTTTGGGAAAAGTTGTAGAGGAAATTAGGATCACGAAGAGGAGTTTGCGAAGAGGTAGGAAAAATATAGTAAGAGCCCATCCCCACTTTACCAGGAGTTCTATTTGAAGTCGACCACAGATGCGTTGCTACTTCCAAATTGAGCCGGCACCACACCCTTCCACCGGAACACAGATGGTTCACGCTAGAAAAAATTGTGGCGGTGGTACAGTCAAACTATACTGGTTCTACCGGCTGGTAAATTTTATCTTTAAAACATTTTTTTCTTATAAAGCATTGCTCTGTTTGGCATGTTCTCTTTACGGGTAATTTAGCGAATATTAAATTGCCTAAATTGAACTCATTTTACACATCAAATAACACTTACCTAATTGAGCCTATAAAATTCTTATGGCTATACATTACATTGTACTTGACTGACCTCTTTTAGATCTTTAAAATTGTAAAGCGAATTTTTGTCGTGAAAACGGCGTTAAGGTACGGAGTTATTATTAGAGAGTATTTAAGTATCTTGCTGTAAAGACCTCTTTCTTAAATGTATCAAATCATATATCAAAATCAGATTAGCATTTCCACAATTAACATCTGTATTTAACAAACTAACCAAGATTTATTGGTAGAGTGCAGAAAAAATATCTGAAAAAAAAGGCAAATTAGTAATTGATATACTTTGCAAGTGTATATTATATTTTTTTTTTGTAAGAATGCTACATAAAACGCATATATTTTGGTATATTCTAAGACTATTATTAAATTTTGTTTCAGTGCAAGAGATAAATTCTAAGGAGCGAGATCAGTTCTGGCTGAAAGAAGAACAAGAGGAAAAGAAAAGGGTTGAAGCTGAGAGAAAACGACGTGAGGAGGTTTGTTACCAGATCATATAAATTGCCGCGATAGTTTACTGGAGGTAGTTTTGAACAATATGATAAAATGAGCATGTTATGCAAAGAAAAGAGATAAATCCACTTAGCAAGTTGTTTTTTTTTAACACGGGTCCTTAAATTTTATTTACTTTACGAAACAATTATATTGTTTTAGGAAAAGAGAAAAGCAGAAGAAGAAGTAAGAAGGAGAGATGAGAGGGAGGCAGCCAAACGAGCCAAGGCTGAAGAACAAAAGTAAGTTTTGTGCATTTAATCAACTCAACACTTACACTATTTCATAATAATAATTTGGACATATTTTATGATTTAACTTGCTTATTTTACTTTTTGATTTCGACTCAATCTTTAAGTGTATAGCTAAACGATTACATAACATAGTTTTCTGTAGTATCACTCAAGTTAAAAGTTTCACGTAAATTTAAATTGCAATAACTTTTGATGCAGCATGTTTTTATTTATAAGAATGAAGTAGCAAACGAACATGCAGTCCACCTGATGGTAAGTGGTTACTGTCGTCCTTGGACATTTGTAAGCAACTTCATATAGAACAGGTGATCTATCTGAAGTCGATCACAGATGCGTTGCTATTCCTTCCCTAAGATGCTCGCCTCGTATAAAAGTGAGCCGGCAACCACACCCTTCCACCTCACGCAATAACTGCTTCACGTTAGAAATAGTTGTGGCGGTGGTACTTCCCCGGTCGAACTACATTGATTCTACCACCATGATGAAATAAAGAATTAATGAAATAAAAACAGTTATTGCAACATATTTATTATCGTGTATGGATAAACTGAGCATGTCTCCAGGAGTCCTAGTCCGGAAGCCGGCAACGCGGGCGTGAGCGCCAGCGAGGCGCTGCGGCGCCAGCGCTCCATGGAGGCGCGCCAACTCATCGGGGCCTCCACCGCCAACGCCCGCGCCATGTTCCAGCAGAACCTGGCCCAGGGACAGATGGCTACCAGGTACTAATGCACTAATTCACAAATAAAGTGATCCTTTATTTGTGAATTCATTTATTTTTATAATATAGATGTAGCAAACGAGCATGCAGTCCACCTGATGGACGCCCTAGACATCTGTAATCAACGCCAGATAAGACCAGATTCTTACCTGAAGTTGGTCACAGATGCGTTTCTACCACTGAGAACTAAATTGGAATGCCTCGGATAAGTATATCTCCCTCAGCACATCCTTCAGACGAGAACACAGCGGCTAACCCAGCTGTTATTAGGCAGAAATAGGTGTGGCAGTGGTGCTTCCGGAGTCAAGGTACAAAGACAACCACATTAAATTTGTGAATAAGCTAACTTAGCAATTTTTGGTTATGAATTTTTTGATCTATAGCTTATTCTGTTATTAAGTACATATATGTAAGTTTATAAAACAAAGTATTAAATTCGTTTCATTGGTAGACATACTGATGCGTTTTTTTCTTTTATTGATTTTTGTGATAGATATTATCAGTTGGATTCTGAAAATTATTATTATATTATCTTAATAATGATATTCTTGTTGCAGATCCAACTCCATACCAGAGAAACCAGTCCGCAGTTCAGTGATCGCGCAACGTATAAACACATTCAGTCAGAACACTTCATACACCCCCCCACCACCAGTCTCACCCAGTCTCAAATCCCCCACAAATCTCGACACTAACACTCTACAAGAGGAAGTTGAACCTAAGACAAGCCCAATGAAGAACATCGATAAAATAAAAATGAGTCTAGAAAGCCCATCTCAGATACAATATGAGCCCATAATCGACCCAGCGGACTTAAGTCCCAGCACGGAGAATGAGCCAGGGTCTTTCAGTGCAGTCAGCTATGAGGAATACAGCGAGAGCTCGTATCGAGATATAGAAGATTTGAAGCAATCTGAGCCGATGATCAAGCAGAATATATTGGAAAATGACATGTTCGACGCCTCGTATTCGAGTTCGAATGAAAATGATGACGAGGACAGTGATAATAAGTTTAGTACAATAAAACGGTCTCCGTACACTAAGAATGCGTCTGAGGACCGCTCGGAGCTGAGCCGGCAGAACACGGTCATAGAGAACGTTAATTATAAGAAGGAGAATGGATCCGCGTCGCTTGATGGTAAATATGTGTAAATATTATGTTGAATGATAGCATAATCATTGTCAACCTATTATTGTCCCACTGCTGAAGACGGGTTACCTCTCAGAATGAGAATTTAAGGCCATAGGCCACCGCGCTGGCCAAGTGTGAATTGGAAGACTTCAGACACTGAAGAAAATTTTATAATATGTTAAACAAGCTTTTCGAAACTCCCAAAATGCGAATACAAATTTATATTCTAAAAAATAAATTTTTGGTTTAGGGTTTTTTGTATTCTCCCCTTGCGATATAAATTGTATAGATAAATCGAAAAACAATTGAGGAAGTTCTAAGGTGTTTTTATTTAAGTAATTTAGTAACTATCTAGTTTTATTAACATAAAAAAATCATACCTTTTTATAAATGTAATTTCTCTATAGATGTCTCCCCTGAGGGCTTAGATGAAGAGGGCACGATCTACGAAGACTTGGATGACGATCCCGGACTAACGGCAAGGGCTCTATACGACTATCAAGCAGGTACTGTTAAATTCATATATTATTTATTTACCTATTTATTGTCATTAGGTATCTAATTTAAAAAAAGCAATTAAGTACCTTTAAAAAGTAATTCACGTAATTTTTCGCATGCTAGTACGAGATCCAATGCTTACTTATTGATATATAATATTAATTTAAAGTGTTGATACGTATATGCAGCATATCATACTATCTTTAATATTTTCATATACACAGCTAAATAGTAAAAAACTGTAAATTTATTTATTATCTTATTTAAAATAAATAATATTTTTTTTTAGGCAAGTTTATCTCGAATTTCCAAGATCAGTAGAATTGATTATATTTTTCCAGCGAACGAATCAGAAATAACTTTCTACCCAGGCGACCTAATCATCTAGCAAGTTTTTCCTTAATTTCCACACCAATCTATATCATCCAAGCTCAACACAATCTATATGTTTTTCCAGCGGACGAATCAGAGATAACGTTCGACCCGGGCGACATAATCACCCACATCGAGCAGATCGACGCGGGCTGGTGGCAGGGGCTCGGCCCCCGCGGGGTCTTCGGCCTCTTCCCCGCCAACTATGTGGAGCTGCTGCCCTGCCACCCTCACACGTACCGCTAGGAACCCCTCATACCACCCACACTGACACACCCACACACGCATGACGTACAGATAAATGTAACTTTGTAGTTCCAACTTATGAGTAAGGTAATGTTTCTGTCTCCAGTGAAAACGGAGTACAAAATGAAATAAATGTTTTTATTTTTGTAGAGGCCTATGGAGGTACTTCTAAATTGTCAGTTACAACATTTTTTTACACTACACTACTACCGGATCGGAACATGATCTCAACTGAGAAGATCCGATAAGAACAGCGCGCTTGGTTTTTTGTTTGTATAGTTTTTATAAGTCTGATTATTGCAATTGTGCTGTGCAAAATCAGACAATAACGTAAAATGCCATATTTGCCAATGGCAAAACTAAGTCACACTCGTTATCACTGGAGGGAAAGATATGCTAAGGTACCTTTGAGATATTTTCATGAACACCTACACAAAGTTAAATATTAAGACAATTCCAAAAATACATAATCACACACCTACAGTTGAATGTTTAGTGTTCTAAATTATAAGTAGTGTAACAGAATACGTTAGGGTGCATCTGTAGTGGACCCTAGTTGGCACTCACACAGAACTAAATATGAAATTTGTAGACTTCAGGCGCATACTTCAGACGTTCCAACTTATAAGGTACATCCTATTACTACGTACATACTATTAACATCCACACACCTGTCCTCAGAAGCGCAAAAAATACAATTTTCTGAATTTTATGGCTTTAGATAGCTTAAGAAATTATGCTATAATGATCTAATCCGAATGCCGGTATCTTAGTAAACCATATTAAAAATCAATGAAAATATCCTTTATCTCAATTTATTAAGAGATACAAGAAAATGACTTTCACATAACATAAATTTTCTCGAATGTTACTTCAAATCTGATACCGCTTTTGTACTTCTGACGACAGATATACCTTTGTATTACGACATACCACACACTAAAATTAATTGAACATAACTATAAACCTACAACTAAGTATAAAACTCCTAGTTGTTTACTCGTATTTTGTTACACCCTTTGGACGTTATTGAAAGGTTTGTAATTCTTAGTTCGCATTGCAAATAATTTATATATATATATTTTTTTTGGAAACAAATAGTAAGTTTATTATAAGTTGCCCAAGGATTAAGTGTTTACAGATATCATAATGAGAACGTATTATTGAACAGGTCACAAATTGTAATATTTGTTCTTGACATTTTGAATTTATAGTCAGCTTTCTTGCAAGATATATGAAGACGATATAATGTATGAATAAGATATACTCCATATTATAAAACTGACGATAAATGATTCGCTTTACTGTATACATTTGTTGTAGATTTCTTTGCTGTTTCATATTATATTGTATTTTCACTTATACTCAGTTATGTAGCGTGTTGACGACATTATGAAATATTTGTTAAGGTGCTTATCCTAATGTTGGGGCCACAATGTGAATACCGTCTAACTGGATAAGGCAATGAATAATATTAACTATTAATTTATTGTTGCTTTAAGTATTTAGATATTTTTGAGGTAAATTGTAAAAAGTAGTTAACGTTTACATCACTCCTATTAAAATACATAATAATACAGTAAATGTCCACTCGTAACTCCTTCTAATCTAATGGATACATTTTTTGTTAGACATATATACAAAAAGGTAGACAGACAGACAGCTAGGTATCCAGCCTAGCTAGACAACTCATAAATGTACTTTTCGTTCTATACGAATTGAAGTTACAGATATATTCTTAATATTTACTTCAGATAAAGTGTTTGTGTGCCCCAACTTTACAATGTAATGCTCTGTTATCTTTAGTCAATTGATTTAAAGCAATTTTATCCTTTAGCTAATATACAATAGTTTCTTAGCAATGAATTTTGCGTTCCTTTGAGTAATTGTTGCATTTTAAACATATGTTGTATAATTACGTTTTGTGTAATTATATAGTCAGAGAGAGTTAGTAATAAGGGTTGATAAAAGAATAGAGTAGTTGTAATAATATTCATGTAATTTGAAAAAGAAATGAGACATTTTTCTGATAAATTTGGATTTCTACATGTTGAATAACTCTTTAATATACATCACATTTATATAATTCATTTAATATTTTACATAGCAAACATATTTGACTCCGAATTTATCGTTTATTGAGAATACATTTCTTTTTATCTATACAAGATTTCGTGGTACACTACAAATTCATAAATAATTTTGAAGTAACTGTACAGAGCTTATAAGATAAAGATGTACTTTAGTTATACATTTATTCCATTAATTAATTGTTATAACATATCTGTAATAGTAATAACAGTTGATTTTTGTTTCGGGCAAATTGGATGGAGTTTTGATAAATGTGAGAACTAATTGTTACTGCCATTTCAGGCTGAGATTAAAACACAAGATTATAGGATGGAATTCTAGAGGTCCATGTATGTTTCCTTGTGAGAAATATTTTTATTTTCGTGTTTTTTCAAACATAATATTCTTTTTTTGAGTATTGTGACAGTTTAAGAAATATTTCATGTAATAAAAGAAACTTAGTAGTTTATACCCTTTAAAATCTTATTAGGGAGCAATTATAAATCTAGTGATCTTCGTTTCGCAAATTATATTAAATAATCTAAAACCCTCGATGATTTCGTCATAAAATCAGATAAAACATAGCAAAAATGAGTCACATCCCGGTTAAAGGAGCTATTAAAAAATAGCACATAAAGACAGACAGGTGTATTCAAATATAAACCAGTGAACATTCGTCGGGGGTTTAATAAAAATAATCCAGAACTGCCATTAGGCAATATTAGAAATAGGCGCATACAAGGATAGTAAGATAAATAAAAAAGTAAGAGCCAACGTTTGATCACACTTAAAATACTGTAGGAATAGCGATGGGACTTCGCGTTTTAGAAGACTGAGTGTTCTACAATCTCAGCCTTAGTCAACACGTAGGTGATAATTTTATTAAAAGTAACAAAATTTTCTTCATACTAAATAACAAGCTAGTAACTTACTCACTCACTCTTTTTAGACCTTTTTAAATGTAGAATAATGGCTTGTAAATTTTTAAAGTATATTAATAGTTATACTAAAGATGTATTGTACTGTACCCGTTTGTAGTTCGGAACCCTGATACCCTCGAAATTGTGTCTTAGTAGTGCCAAAATGATTTATACCCTTTTGTACCTTTGTATTGGAATGTAGTGTGTGTAAAGTGTGATTGGCGTCATTTATCGATTGTAATATTTGGTGTGAGAGTATCCAGACATGTACCGATTTAGGATGCGAGTGGAAAACGATTAATCGGAAAATCGAATTGGATAGACTTTACAAATCGATCTCATGAGTCTATTTTGATGGTTCGCTTTTTATTACTCGATTTTTGGCTTGGCAGAATAATTATTTCTGTTACATGAATGTGAGGTCACAAATAAAACTTTAACGTATTTACAACAAATAAGTTATGTTTATTATTTTATTAGTTAATTTTTACACAAGTTTTTGTGCTTATTTGACTTGTACAGCATTTATTTTTATTACTATTTTTTATTTTAAGTGAGGTATTTTGTTAACAAATTTTAGTGATTTGAAATAACATTATTATTGTAATCGATGTAAGGTTTTAGGCCATATTCCACCATGCTGGCCAAGTGTAGGTTGGTTGGTGAATGAAATTATGACTGATAAATTTTTGCCCCAAAGTAAGCGTGCTAAGTATAATGATTGTAATGAAATTAATCACTATCATGTCTTTTTAATTCAATCAATATTTTATACATTTATTTACTTGGTCAGTCAACTTTATTTGTAAACTTATCAACTCGATGTAAGTTTCGAAGACTACGCTTTGCCTTTTTTCTTATATAGTGCTAATATTATTCCATTATACAATATATTTATTAAAGCATGTGATCCCTTTTGTAATGATTTTCGATAGTTAAGTTTTAAATAGATAACCATATTCGTAGATAAAATAGCCATACATTGTAGAGTAGTATTGTTTGTATACCAAGGTACATAATGGCCTATGTAAGCAATCGTTTTTATTGTAAAAAATATTGTTCAGGGCTTTATAGAACTGTCTTCGTCACATATCAGTAGTATTCTGATCTGAAATATATGGTACATATTTTATTTATGCCTCTATTTTAACGCAATAAAGTTTTAGTCAGTCTCATGGTAGGTGGGATGTTGACAAGACTTAAGTCCGTAAGCTATTTTTAAAATCTAGAGTATGAGGATCGCAAAATTGGTAATTTCATGTTGAATTTATGTTGATCGGATACTAGGCCGTTATGTACTGGAAATGTATGTCTCACAGTATGTATTGTACCTATAATCGCAATATAAGTTTATGTATGTGTATGGTGCTCCGATATATTGTAACATAGATGTACATTTGTATCCTACTATTTTCGAAATAAACAAGTCCTAGATTGCACTATGTGTTTCATTCTCAAATCTTTATAACCACCTGCTTGGTTATCTGAAGTTTTCTTTAATTTATGCAACTGAGCTCAAGATTCAAGTGCATGTGACATTGTAACTATAAGTTCTATTTTTACGTAAAAGCCTGGATAGATTGGGAATTATCTTTGGGGGGATCTCCAAATATTACCATGCTAAAGCAAACATGACTGTTATCTAGGAATAAGAGTTTTTTAAAGTTATACTTTCTAGGCGCGTTATGAAAAAATGATGAGAGTGAAATTTAAGATTCGTCATACAAGTTACAGTATGAAGTTGCAGCGGTTGCAGTCTCGAAACAAAAGCTACCAACATAAAACTTTTTAACAAAAAATAGAAACCGACTTCCATGTTACCAAAAAGCAATAAAATAATTTAAATATATGTTGG
>DWNE01011016.1:0-10039 GCA_018249875.1 Cecropterus toxeus
ATTATTTTCTACTTTTTAGTTCAGTTAGCAATAAAAGCGTGTTTTTTTAGTTTTTTAAACTATTATTTATTTTTAAAAATTAAAAACTTAAGTGCAATTTGCTCATACAAGATATTTAACAAAGACTATACGATTGATTGTTGTCTGACGGAAAATTCATGCGCTTGTTCGGGTCGAAATAATAAAAAAACGACCATTACTCGGAATTCTGAATCAGAATTCCTAATTCAGAATTCCTCGTAACGAAACCGAACTTATACGCTAAAATTCTTGATTCTTTCTGGCTGTTTTTTGACATATGTTATATATTGACATCTCGAACCCTTTTCGATAACAACTCGTTTCCAAATTTCATAGTAATTTAACGAGTTAAACGTATAAATATTGTTACTTACATAATATAAATTAGCAGACTCAGTGGAACTCACCGCATTAAGACGGTCAAAGTAATTAAGTTTCAAGTGCATTTCTATAAAAGCAGTAAACAGAAGAATATTTGAAGTGCTTTGAGCGGACGTTTTTCAAGAGTACTTGCGAAATAAGATTTCTTGGAAATTTGTCGTCTGTAAGAATTTTTCATTTCATCTATTTTTTTTAGAAATGATATTGTTCCTTACATTACAATGGTCGGTTTTTTGTACCATCAACCTAGGTGTCAAAAAAACGGCCAAGTGCGAGTTGCAATCAGGTGCGAAGGGTTCCGTACTATTATCAATAAAACAACGGGAAGAATGTCATGATACCGCCTGGTGACAGATTTAGTATTAGGAACTTTAAAAATTATTGACAAGTTAATTAATTGCTCTATAAACTTATGAAACATTACAACTTATGAGACATAAGTGATGTTAAATCAGTTTCGTTCTACGAAACTGATTTTACATCACTTATGTTCAAAATATTCTTTAATTAACTTTAATAAATAAAATTAACTAACCAACAAGCATGTGTGGAGTATCGATGATAATTAATTAACTATTGCAGTTAATTAATGTTTAATATGTAATTCTAAACAATATCGTCAACCCATTATTGTCTCACTGCTGAGCACGGGTCTTCTCTCAGAATGAGAGAGTTTTAGGCCATATTCCATCGCGCTGGCCACGACGAATTGGTAGACTTCACCACCTTTAAGAACTCATTTTTTTGGAGAACTCTCAGATGTGCAGGTTTCCTCACGATGTTTTACTTCACCGTAAAGCAGTGATAGTTAAATTCCTAAACGATGTAATGCTACTTAAATTTCGTTTATTCTTATCTATTTATCCCCAAATGCGGCTAAAACATTGTAAACTGATACATTAATGATACGTGCTAAGTTTACTTCAGTAATTAATGTAATTGTAACTCCTCTGAAAATGTATGCTCGTAAGTAAGTGGAAGTAGAATCGTGTTCTCTAATGTCACATGTTAGTGTTTGGTATTGCGTAAAGTTTTCAGTCCTGATTATGTAAAGTTCGCACCATACGACCGCAAAAGTTAACAAGTTCCTGCGTTCGGGAACCTGGCTTTGATGTTTCGGCGACAAACATTCCTGGAAGATATTGTAGATAACATCACATACGTCTAATATACTGTTATTGTACGAGTAATTATTTTAAAGTTTAGCAATGTTTTTATTCGACCGTGTCAGTAGAAGGGTAATGTTTTTCAATCGTATTTAAGTATGTTTGTATGTATGTCCATTTCTTTGGCACGCGCTGAAGCCCAAACGACTGGACGGATAGTGACATATGACATATCATTAGAATCGTCACATATAAATTTAAAAAAACGGTGCCAAGTAAAGGAAAAGGGGGAGGGGGAGGGACTATCATGACAGTATGGCAAATGAAAGCTAATAAATAGAATATTATTCTATATATACAGGGTGTTAGGGATCGGATTTCCGATATTTTACACACGTATTGTATATCAAATTTTATCGACAATGAACGTTAAAAGAGGGGGTCGCAAACCTCCCCCCTCGGAATGGTACATCCTGTATATACTTATTCATTACATTACTTTTACTTGAATATTTTGACGAAAATCCGTTATAACGCTAAATTAGGTGTGGCGGTGGTGCTTTCATATTCGAAACAGTAAGGGATCTTTTTCCTTCGACTGTCTTTCGTATGGTCTTTTTTGTCGAGGGGGAAACCTTCAGAAGGTACCTGACGTCGTGGGAGCGACGCCAGGTTATGTGGGATTTTTACCGCACTAAAGACCCCTGGCGTTGCGAAGAGGACTCCAGGATCTCGAAAGGAACGCAACCGGTCCTCTGAGCGCGTTGCCCCATCGGGCTCCACCCAGGTAAGCGGCTGGGCCCACCGCACCGTCTGGTCTTTACGACGGTATGCGACCACACATACTGTCGTCCTTCCCGGGGTCGCCTGGCTGGACGATTCGAGCTCCCACTATTGCCGCCCGCAATCCTGGAAGCTCCTTTTAGTCGCCGCATGCGACAGGCAGGGGATACCGTAGCCCTATTTTGATCCCGGGACTACAGAAACGTCATTTGTACAGGCCTACGGGTCCACTTACAAATTTCCATTTACGATTTTTTTCTTACACAACCATCGGATCGGAACACGACGTCAACTGAGAAGATCAGGCAAATAACTCAGAGGGATTGTCTTTTTTATTTGTATAATATCTTTTAATGAATTTGGTTTTTAAGTAGCAATGAATATAGCGTCGTAGCACCGCAATATGATCCGGCACTAAGCCGCACATCATCCCGACGAACTTATGTCTTGAATTCCACCTTTCATATCATGGGACATACCTAAGAGTAAAAGCATATTTCCGATATTCCTGCTATATCACAATTTATGAAATATATATATAGTAACAAAAACCGTAGACTATAAAACATTTCCCGCTGTATGCCCAGAGATTCTAAACTGTGTAATTACATAACCGCGGAGCGCTTAGACAAGGTTATGCGATAATTTAACGCCTATCTCATTTATAGCTCTAGAGAAATTACGTCCTAAGTTTTAAGTTTTTTTGACATGAAAAAAGGAATTTGTACTGGTAGATACATTTTCACATTAACTTAGAAACATTATTTTTTAATAAAGTCGGGGAAGAAAATGATTAATTAATATGTCAATGTCTTAATGAATATGTCAGTATGGACGGCAGAGAGCATAAATATAAGGTGGACTGCATGCCTATTTTTTACTTCAATCTTATGAAAATCGGCCAAGTGCGAGTCAGACTTTCGGACATAGGGTTCCGTACCATTATCTATAAAAAACAGCAATAATCATGTCTGTTGTATGAGATTTGTTTTTAGTTCTGTAGAAATTTCAACTGTCTAGCTATCACGGTTCCTGAGATACAGCCTTGTAATAGACAAACGGACAGACGGCAGGCGGATAGAAGGACAGCGAAATCCTAGTAATAGGGTTCTGTTTTCACCCTTTGAGTACGGAATATTAAAAAAAAACACATGAAAATTCATTCATTCATCAGAACGAGTTCTTTAAGTTTATTACTATCTACATCAATACTAAAATTCTCAAAAAAATAACAAATTGAGATCAGTCGCAAGTGTAGTATCACATCAATGTGATACTACACTTGCGTTATCATTTCAAAATGATTCCTATAAACTTTGGGGTTGTGCGAAGTAACAAACAACGATTGTTTTCACCAACAGTTTGGGCTCGAAAGCTCGAAAAGCTACTCAAAATACATGCACAACTTCTCGTCTGCTTTTATACGGATATTTTTGCTCCAGTTTTTCATCAGACATTGTATGCCTGGCGTCTGTCAACAACAAACCCTAAAACTGAACTTTGACGAAGAGGTCAAAAGTAAAGTGAAACAAAGTTTGCTCTTCGTACACCTTGAGGAACACTGATATAGGAAGTATTAAATATTAACCAGTAATATTTCTCAAAAAGTACGAAGACAAAGTGGTACAATACGAGAAAATGCTACAGTAATGCTCCAATTAACCCGATCAACCATGCAAAATTCAAATATTGCATGTTTTACCCAAACGTGCTAATTTTGTTTATTTTTTCGTATTATGTTACTAATTTTTATAATACTTTATTTTGCTGTAATTAATTTTTTATCACCATGAATGAAGTCGGATTCTTTTATTTCTACAAAATATATAAGTTATAGTAGACAAACAAATTTCAATCATCACGACCAAGGCTTAGTTAGCCATATTATTTTTAATACATTTGGGATTTTCATCTCAACCAACTTTGCTGCTAACCTTCGACTCAGACTTCGACTTGTTTCATAACACTTTCATTTACCTACATTTGAAAAATCTGCATTTAAAGCACCTTGTAGCATTGACGTCATCCAGCCACTTACGGTGTATTCAAATTTATTCAGCGCCCCAGTTTTGACTAGCGAAGACTTCGAATGAAAGCGAAGGGTTTCGGATTCGAAGTATCATTGAAGTGTCATCATTTTATGAAAAGTCAATATTTTTTTAGTTCACTGTGAATAGAAATCTGGTTAGCTGTGTTAAGCGCTGATGCGTGCTAGTTTGAAAGGTGCGGTGAGAGAAAGCTATCTACATAAAGCGTTCCAAGTTAGTTCTCAGGGACTAATAATAATTAATGCATCTATGGTCAACGTTAGGTTACATTTCAATCAAATTTAGATCGTGTTTTCCATTGACTAGTGAGTACACACCATCGGTAGTCAGTCAACACCAGGTGCAGAGTAAATCTGAACTAAACTGATATACGAACTTAAGGCAACAGCTGGATGCGTGACCGCTAGAAGTTTTTTTTATATCTGAAGACATATTGCTCACGTCACATACAATACTACACGATAGTGTTTTTTATCAGACAAGTAGCAAATGAGAATGCTTTCTGCCTCTCAGTTAGTGCTTAAAACCATGCCCATGTCACATCTGTAAACAGATATATACAGCTGTTTGCTATGAATAGGGCTTCAATTTGAAGTTGATCACAGATGCTTTGTTCCCAGGGACTAAGATGGTCATGTCCGATATAATTGATCTTGCAACCATACTCTTCCACCAAAACAAAAGAACTGCTTCACACTAGGAATAGGTGTGGCGGTGGTATGTCCCCGGTCGAACTACACTTGTTAAGCTACCATTTTAAGGACCTTTTAGGTAGTTTGCACACATCAGGCATAGGCTGCGTACTAACCCCTACGTACCTATACTAATCCGCAACTAAGGACTATGATAGAGTATGCGCCTGGCCTCTCCCGTAATTCGCAAAGAAGAATGCTGAGCATTAAATAACATAAAAAGGCTTACCAATGTATTCAATCACACCAAACCTATCCATTATACTATAAAATAAAATTCTTGCATCATTCATAGATAAATTACATTATTTATAAATTATAATAACATTTGCCATTAAGAAATATTAATTAGATAAATCGAAATGAAATTAACATTATAATAAATATATAAAAATTACCATTAACATTAAAATTAACATCAATATTATCATAAGTATTATATTAATTTCATTCTTATTAAAATTATTTTTATCTGCGCCGATTCATGCAAGAACCATCCAATTCAATCTGTCTTGGGCCATCCGTTGCCAATCACATCCCCCCATTCAATTATATCATCCAATCACATTCTATTATATTTTAAAAGCTAAAATAACAAAATAAAGACAATAAACTAAAAAATAACTTCATAAATGCAGCAACTTCCCAACGTGCTTTACGATTCACATTAACGTTGCGAGACTCCACGCGAAAAGGATACAATAACACAAGAACAGGAAACAAGAACAATAAACTACCGTGAAAGAATGCAAGAGCAAAGGAACAATTAAATGTTTATCTCGACGATGTTTCAACGCTTAATGGTCAATAACGAAGTTAGAGATACATAAATACAAAATTTCTAATTGCCACCTCTAAAAGATAGCATGAGTGAACAATAAACATTAGTAACAAACGAACATGTAGTTCAATTGATGGTACGTGGTTACTGCCGCCCATAGACAACTGTAAGCAACTTCATATAGAACAGGGAGTAGCAACGCATCTGTGATCGGCTTCAGATAGAACCCCTGTTCTATATGAGGTTGCTTACGGATGTCCATGGGCGGTAGTTACCGTATACCGTCAGGTGGACTGCATGCTCGTTTACTGCTTCAGTCTAATAATAAAAAAATAGGTAAGTAACAACATTTTTGTGTTACGATAACTAAATAAGAACAGGAAATCTATCTACCACTCACCTTACGTAAAAGCAGTAAACTTCAAACTAATCGGCGAGTTGCAAACAAGTTAACTAGTACCTACAGTTTCCAATAAAACGTGGAGTGAAACCGTAGAACACGCGGTAGTTTCCTGCTACTCGCCACACTTGCTCTACTTAGAAATGAAGTTGCTGATTGAAAACTTTTGTTCAAGAATTCCAATTTAATATCTATGTTTGTCAACATCTGGTTAAGTAATTGTATAATTGAGAAATTAACGCGTTCAGTTTGTTTTAAAAGGTGGCAGACCTCTCTCTGTCTCAACTAAGTGATTGCATAATTTTATAGGTAGAACTAAACTGGTAGTTTGACTAGGGATGTACCAACGCCTCAGCAATTTCAAGCGTGAAGCAGTTCTTGCGTTACCGTAGAAGGGTGTGGTAGCCGGCTTTTATATATGAGTCGAACATTTTAGTTATCGGTAGTACCGACGCATCTGTCGACTTCAGATAGCCCCATTTTCTATATAAAGTTGCTTACAGTTGTCTATTGGCGACGGTAAGTATTTACCAGTGCATGTTCGTTTGCTACTAGAAAATTAAAAATTAGAGAAGATATTGTCATATTTATTCCTAGCGTAAAAAGGTAGAAGGATAACGCCTTTTGAGTAATTCAGCTGATTGGATATCTGCTGACTATTTTAATCCTCACTATGGCAATCTGTGATCTGATGCAATTAAAAAGTAAATAATGCTTGCTGTTATTGCCAAAAGTACTAGCAGATGGGTTGCATGCACGTTTGCTGTTTTGGTCTTCAAAAACCATTTTATTAACGTACAAGTCATTAAATCAAAGAAGTATATTTTTTAATTTGACTTTGGTATCTTAAAACAAAACGACTATCAAATTTCATAAAAATAAACGTTCATTTATTTCAAATAAAAACAATTGATGTAAATTGTTAAATGCTTAATTGATAATTTAGAAAAAAAAACTAAAGAAAAAAATGTGAAATTTAATGTGAAGTTTTCATGTAATTACTAATCATATTTATTTATATCGCACCTTCCTCTTTTAACGTATTATACATGTGCGTAATAAGTTTAAATATTTTTAAACCAATAACTATTAACTAACGTAGTTCACATGTCAAAGTTTGCGCAAACAAAAACCCGAATATCGAGATAAAGATAGCCGCATACAAAACCGATACGAATATCGCTTTGCGAGGCGCTGAACAAACAGTTGGAGTGAAAAACAAATGTATTCTGTGCCGCCCGAGTGTCGATCGCAAACATCACGTGACACGGTTTGTACAAACAACGGTGATCTATGGTGCTGTTAGGTAATTAGAATTTGATTCCAGTTGTATTGTACGTTTGTTATTTCAAACTCAAGTATTTATTGGACCACATTTTTACCCGGCTGCTTTTTTGGAGGGCGGTGTTACTCGAGCGTAAGTATGTTTGTACGTATGTATGTAAGTTTGTATGTATGGCAATATATTTAGCACGCGATACAGCGTAAACGGTTTGATAGATACATTTGACATATAAGTGGAATCGTCTTAATTTTCAGAGTAGCATAGTCTATGTAAATTTAGAAATAGCGTCTGAAAATAGGCTTCCAAAAAGAAGGAACTTCTCAATTCAATTTTTATTATCAGACTAAAGTAGCAAACGAGCATGCAGTCCACCTGTTCGTAGGTGGTAACTACCGTCCACGAATAGCTGTAAGTAATTTCATATAGAACACGGGTTTTATATGAATTCAATCACAGATGCTTTGCTACTCCTTAGGATTAATGGTCGCCTCATATATAAGTGCGCCAGCATCCACACTCTCACTAACATGGCCGTACACTTCTATAAGTTAACTAGTCACATCATTAACAACATTAAAAAACCCGACTGCTTAAAATAAAATTTTTGTTCATAATTATATTAGATTTGTTTTAACGCTTATATGAGTTTTTGTTAAAATAGTCAAGTAAAAGTATTACAATACATATATTTTTAGATTGGTCTATTTACTAGCTTTCATTTCATACCAATATTGTCGTAATAGTAAAAAAATCGTCCCTCCCCCCTTTTCCCCTATTTTAGGCGCCACTTTTAGAAACTATATAGCCTATATCACTAAACAAACTGAGACGATTCTAATGATATGTCATACGTCACAATCCGTTATGTCATTTGGGCTGTAGCGCGTGCCAAAGAAATGGACATACATACAAACAAACACACATATATACATACATATATACGCTTTAAAACCACTCCCTAACTTACCCTCAACCTTACCAAACTACCCGCAGTCGAGTACAAATCGTTTTATAAACAAGTACATTATAATTCTAATATACAAGTACCCACATCATAAAACAAGGGTGTCAGAGTTTACGCTGTGTTGCGCTCCCTGACAGATGAAGGATCCATTACGTAATTAAAACTTGATTGTACAAGAATTTTCATTTGCTGATAGCAATTTAATGAGATTAAAAGATGATTACAGAATGGTTTATATACCTATACCCAATTTTAATTCAATTTATAATGTTATTGTATTATTATTATTTTTTTATTTAACATCGTATTGAAACAGCCAAAAGTCGTAGAAGGCGACTATGGGACAAAATTCTAGAGATGAGAAGCATTATTGTCTTGTGAATTATCAATCACTGCGGTCATTATGACGCATCCTAGGTGTCCAGGTTACAAGGTGGCAATAAGGATGATATGAAAAAAAAAACAACATCTTTTATGTTTGTAATATTAGTACCCAAAATAAAATTTTGTTCCTCCATGTAAATGGAGATTCCTGGCAGTCTCAATTTTTTTGAAAAAAAAAAATATAAGGTAGTTTGCGCTAATGACAATATTTTAGCCTTTTAGGTACAAATACCGAAAAAAGAGATACCCACAAAATATATCCTAGGGTACGGCGAAGAAATAAAAGGATTATTTATTCAGCAATGCATATTTCACAGCATTCAATAAAACTTACTCAAGCAGCGTAGGAAAACCATTATCAATCCTTCGACTGTTGCGTCCAATATATTATTAAACGCCTGCTACGTGCTTAGTTCAGAAAGAAATGAAAAGGAGTCTGAATAAAAAGGTTGGCATGCCCTTTCTAAAAGCCAGACAAGACGCTCGTATCATCTGAAGTGCAGGAGTGTGCAACCTTTCTCAATGCTGTTTTGGTGTGCTATACTGCAACGGCTACTCCCATAGGAAAATCTCGGATGGGATGCTATTATCCTACTATTCTGAAGCTGTATTAGAATTTTCTTGTAAAGTCTAGACCATAGTTGTGGACTTCGGCAAAACATCAAATGGAGACATCTATATTATTTTCATCTTCGTGACTCTTACATTACTCCACGACTAGTATGTACATTATTACAACAATTAATTATATTATTAAATTATTATTTACTATTTTTTTAATTATTTTAAATGTGTTTACTTTAATTGTCACTTAATTCATACATAGTATATGACAAGTCTAGTAAAATAAAAGTATGAAACAATCGCGTTGAATATGTTTTCTTTTATCACTGTTTACGGATGAAAAAGAGGCGACCGAGCGACAACAATTAGGTATAAATTATTCTACTTTGACTTTTTCAAGTAACCTTTGTGGTTCGACTGCGGAAACACCACCGTTACACCTGTTTCTGCCTCATAACAGCAGTGCACTGCTGTGTTTTGGTCTGAAGGTACAAATGTAAGGGAAGTATAAGTTACGGTACAACAGTAAGGTAAGATAAAACAGTAAAGTTACGGTACAACAGTAAGGTAAGGTACAACAGTAAGGTAAGGTACAACAGTAAGGTAAGGTACAACAGTAAGGTAAGGTAC
>DWNE01011017.1:0-10039 GCA_018249875.1 Cecropterus toxeus
AGTGAAAATTGAGCTCAAAGATTCCGTTACATACATACATACATACAACCGAAGCTAATAAAAGCGAGTTAAAAAATTACTCTATGAAACGTACAGTAAAATTAAGAAAAAAACATCTATTGTATAATGACAGATGTTTATTTAGGATTAAACATGCTTTTTTAGAAGCGGTAACCGTTAACCTTGAAATTGCTGCCTTAACTAAATACATTAAATTGAAAAACAAAAAGAAAATGGCTAACAATTATAAATACATTTTATGTTAAGGTGTAAACGTATGTGATATAAGGACGTTTAACTTCCTATCTACTCCAGTATTCAAAGAATTATTGATATTATAACTTACTATTATATAATTTACGAATTACTTTTATTGTCTACAGCAAACACGGCTCAGTACGCGCATTATGTTTTCAACACATTGGACCAAGACAGAAGTGGATTGTTAAGTTTTGAGGTACGTTTCGATTCGCCACTAAGCAGTAAAAAAAATGTACAAAAGCGAGCGAGAGACGAAATTAAGGGAACCAGCCCAAATTAACTCCACTACTTTCCCAAAAGTTCTCTCTCTCACTTTACCACCACAGAAACAGAATTGATACGCACAGATAAGAGTTAATGGTCAAACGGCCGTTAATGAGACTTAAGAATTGCAATGATAACTGTTAGCAATGTCGGCTTAATGTACCCCCTAAAACATTGAAGCCATCAGCCACTCCATTCTCAAGAGCCCCTAATGCACTCAACTGCTTCTTCCCAATAATACACAAACCACGCGACTATAATTTCTAGTCACCATCCAAAGTTTCGCACCAAAGACCAAATTCGACCAAATCTTTCAGCACGGTCAGAATACACGTCATAAACCCTCTGATTGCATTTCGCTGTACTAAGGCGTTTACCACGCAGTTATTAGATATGTGCAAGCTGGATTTTATGTACCCCTCTATGTAGTGTTATAGGTGTCTCAGTAAGAGTGCACTTTTTCGATTAGAAATTTAAACTTGTATTTATTAGTAATTTATGATATTTATATTACATTACAAAAAAGTGGTTTCATTCGATCTACCGGTACGTTGACGGACAGAAGACTAAATGTCCAGAATCAAATCCGTTTCCTAAATTTTTTGATCACTCTTCGAATTGTGGAGACACTGGGTGCATTTTTGCTATGAGTTTTCACAATGGTAACACGTTTTTCTTCTGTGTAACGGGTCATGTTTTTATTAATCGGAATAATCATAAGTGACGACTGTAAAATTTTAGTATTGCATCATGCACGGTGAAAAAATACACAAAATTTGAATAATACACTCTTATTGAGACAGCCTATATAAGTCAAAAAGTTGCGATTTTGGTCGAAACTAGGACAAAAACTTAAAGTTCGGTTTCCGCTTGAAAACCAATGTAGGTCGGTCATTAATAATTATGCTATTTCGTTCACTTGTAGTTACCTACTGAAACACTTAAAATATTACAGGAATTCGTCACAGGCTTATCAATATTATCAAGAGGAACTTTGGAAGAGAAACTTCGATGGACATTTTCATTGTACGATATAAATGGTGATGGGTACATAACTAAAGACGAAATGACGGAAATAGTGACTGCTATTTACGATCTTATGGGTAAAATTGTTGAGCCTATGATAGATGATGAAGCCGTTCGAGAGAAGGTGGAGAGATTATTCCAAGTTAGTATCCTGTTTATATAATTAAACCGTTTATTAGTTAATAAATTGTTATTATTTAAAATATCCGACTGCATAAAATTATATCCTTTCATATAAACTAGATTACTTGTACCCAATACCTACACGCATTTAAGTTAAAATATTAAACCTTTAATGATTTTTAATATACAGTGGAAGTGGTGTATTTTATTTTAGGTATACTGTAAAGTATGAATCCTTGAGCTGCTTGAGCATTTATCTATGCTAAACTGAGTTATGTGTGTCTCATCTCGTAAACTAATTAATCTGAGAACCATGAAATATTTGCTCTTAGCGCCATCGCATGGCGGTGCGAGTATTAACACGTTTAGAGAGTTAAAAATTTAAAGATTAACAAAAATATACGTGTCCCATCTTATAAGATCAAGACATTTGCTTGCAAAATTGCAACAAAATTCGCTTAACGTTGACCCTCGCAAATCTAAACCAATGTCTTGGAGCCCTCGCGTATAATTACATAAAAAGTAAAACAAGCAAGGAAGTAATTCATGTTTTTTCAGAAAATGGACTTAAATCGCGATGGAGTGCTGACCATAGACGAATTCCTGGACTGCTGCCTGCGGGACGAAGACATCTCTCGTTCCATGGGAGTGTTCGACAGCAACTTCTGACGCAGTGCGGGAGGCGCGCGCGCAGCCCGCCGCCGCCGCGCTCTGTGACGCTACGCAACAATGTCTTAAAACGTTACAATTTTACCAGGACCTAAAATAAAGCAACCTCTTTGATCGTTCAGAATTAGTAAAGCGTTGTATGTAGATGTGTGTCCAATAAGTACTTTATCTGCACTATTTGTATTGTGTTGAGATTTTTAACTTCTTCATTCTGATCGTGTCCTCTATCGCGAAATATTCACGGAAGTTGCAATTGATTTTTTCTTCGAGATCATTATAGCTCTAAAATTTATCTACGTTCATTTCTAATTTTATTTTGTCATCTTGTATATTTACTATATTAATTTAATTTGACCATTACATATTTTACAATGAACAGGCACGATAAGTTAACTGTAATTTCGTAAAAAATATCTACTATTTGACGTCGTAAAATAAACAGGAAGTATGAGGAAAATCTTATCTATTTACCTACTGTTTCTATCTTCGTAAATATCAAAATTAGTCTTATGACATAGAAATAACTCTTTAACTATTTCCTAATTCTTATATGGTAGCATGTCCTGTTAATTGATAAAAATTAATGAGGATGCAGACGTAATAAAAAAAAACACTTAAAATCATCTGAGTGCATTAACTAAAGTGAAAAAATCAAAAAAATCAATTTACAATAATACTTTTCTGTAGCAATTAAAAATTAATGCAAATTTCTTTAACGCCAATGATCCTATGCAAGCTTAATTATATGCACAAGTAAACTTGTGAATGTTGAACGAACAGTAAATCTTAACTCTTAACATTTAATTAATTAATATAAAAATCACACCATGATTTGTCTCATTTATGTGCCTTTGTGTATCAATATTTTTTATTAATTACTTTCTCTAAAATATCTAACTCCACTTTTTACAATCGACGTTCTGTTGTAATCATATTTCCTAATATCTTATGTTTTATTAAATTGTTCCGGCCATTTTTAATAGAATATTTAGAGTAATTTATTCAGTAAAGGTGATTATACTAAATCATCTTTTAGGCATAACAAATTGTTTGCATTGTTCACTATATGTATTGGCTAAAAATACTGTTGGGAAAAATTAAAAACAATAAACACAAATTATGTAAGACCATCAACAATTTAAAGTTAAGTTTTTATAGTCAATGCGTTGATTTGCCTTTATACGTTAATATATCATTTCAAATACCTAAGTATTGCAAGACTCAATGTGTTTTATTGAGTTTGGAACATTATTTAATTTGCAAAAATATTGCAAATAACTTACGTATCTCTGGCCGAACGTATTATGAACATAATTATGTACCTATACCTATGTCGCTATGATCATAAATATGAATCAATCATTTAACGTTATTTTCTACGACAAATTAACGTAAAAGGACACTGCCAATATTTATCTTAAATCATTATTCTAAATTAGATCATCATTAAACTTCGGCGACAATAACATAGATGACATTCTGTACCCTACTTTAGAAAATAAAAAAGTCATGACATTGTGATTTTCATGTATAACAATCATGTCCAAGTTCATTATTATTTTTTTGAGTATTGATCAAACCTTCAAGTAAAAGTAGCGAATCGTTAAAAAGTTAATCCACAGTAGGTACAGAGATACAGACTTCATAAATATTACATGACACGAAATGAATTCGTTATTTTAAGCAACACACTAGTGTCACATGTCGCGCCAGGAGACTTATGCATATTTTAAGCAATGTATTGTTCTAAAATAATACCTACTTTATCTTAAATTGCCTCACTTTTTGAAATCTCGGTATTCGATGTGATTAAATTAAAATAAACGAGAAATATTTTCTAAAAAATATCAAATTGTAAATATTTTAATTGTATATAAATGGTAATTATAGACTTAAATGTATATTTTCATAGTGAATGTTAAATGGAACCAAATAACTAGATGACTTAAAATGTTTATATACTATCGTAATATAAATGAATGTAGTAAAGCCAACTTGCAGGTTAAATATATATGTACTTACCTTTATCAATGTAATTTATAATCATAAAAAAGTTTTGTGTCTAACAGTACGTAGGTAACCTAACCTAACCTACCGCCAATGTGTAAACTGAAGACATTTTAATGCGTGTGTGTTTAGTTTTATTATATTTACAACATCATTCGTCGAGCTTAAATAGTTAAGAAATTTAAGTGTCTTCCTTTACTATCCAATGCTGAAATAACCATCAACTTCAGAAATTTGGAAGGGTCCTTTGTTTTTGATATTAAAGCCTACAAAAAATATATAATTATTATGACTAACATTTATTTAGCAAGAAAAAAAATCGTAAATTAAATGTCTTATGAACTGAAATGTGTACTTCATAAATAATTAGAGATAATTCGAGTTAATGTCAGCTTTTGTCGTGTAATTTGATTATCATTATTACGATGATAATGAATATTAAAACACAATTAAGGTGTAAATTTGTCATTAGTGCCAAATCATATTGATGATGAAATGATAAAATAAAAATATAGTCAAGATATTGGTAAAGGTGTGATAACAGAACCACAAAAATTGAAACTATGTAATTCTTAAATTTTATCTAAAATTGGCTTACCTTTATCTTTACAGATTATTTAGCTTTTGTTACTGGAACCACCCTGTCAACTTTATAAGGGTTAAATTATGTACGATTATAAACGAATTATAAAAGTACACAATTTAGTAATTTAAAATAGCTAATAAATAAAAACAGATAATGGAATTGTGTCCAAAATCGCTCCATTATTACAATGTGAACTTTGAATTTCATAGTATGTACCGTTCGGTGATTCAGTTCGTAACTGTAAAGTGTAAAAGCACTAACCGTAACGTTAAATTCTTACTTTCAAAATTTAAAGCCCATTGTAGATATTAATTATATTGCATTATTTAACCGGCACTTATTATAGGCCTATTAGTTTAAATAAATCTATCGACTTTACTATAAGGTCCATGTACTAGTATTAAATACAGAAGGTACTTGATGTTAGTTTAGCGTAGTCGCTGTTTTGTCCCTGCATGCGATTGTGATCATCCAGCCTCCAGACCACTTCGTGCTAGAGATGAATAACATATCAGTCACTCACTCGTCATCTATTAACATTCTTGAAAATAATTCGGCTAAGTTTTGTGTGGCAACAGTCAAGGATATAATGGAATTAACGTATCTATAGATGCATTTACTGTACTTGAGCACGACAGTCACGCCTAGGTATATCTGCTTTTTAATTTTGTGTGTTTTGATTTACTTCAAATTAAAATTCCATAAAACAGATAGATCAATCATTAAGTTTAATATTTAAATTCCGTGAACTCTAAAACGACTATTTTTTCATCATTAACAATTTGATTCTAATGAGTCTTAAGATCCCTTAAACACAATTAAAACTTATTGATACTGTCTATGCTACTGTCTAGCACTTTAAATTTACATAAATACAAGTCCCGTACGATAAAGTAAATAGGTTTCGCAACTAGGTATGTAGGTTTCCTCCGTACCATATTTCTGTTTACCGGTAAAGCAAGTGATTATTAATTTCCAATACGCCATTATTTGAACAATCCGAGTTGCTTGGGATTTACTTACCTCGAACCCAGACTAGACTATTGATAGTAAGTATATAAATATGCAGAAATTATGCGCCCCATAGCCAATTACCAATAAATGCATTTATGTACGTTAATATCTGAGTAACTGTTGCGAAAACTGCATTCACCCAAACATCTAAACAGCGTAGATAAGATAGATGCTATTTTAAATTGACTAAAAATCTTTAATGTATCGTTACCATCTTTAAATATAACTATGCATTGATATCTATTTCACATTGCGGTGTGTACTGTAATATTATTGAAAACTCTCAAGTACCTACCTAATAGTGTGGACATGAATGATCTATGTTAGAACCGAAATCTGTAATTAGATATTTGAATATTGAATGGTTTATTTACAAATTGTATGTGTATTTTATAGAAAAAATAAATAAATTGAAGGGAAGCGTGTTTCATTTCAAATAAACGCCAAGAAAGGTATTTAAAATATAACAGCCCCGGATCTTCAATTATTTTTAGACGGGGCAAAAACTAAAAAATGCCGCCCCTGCCAACTTGAATTGCTTTTTACCATCATTGGGGCCATCAAATGTCCAATAATTGGCGGTCATTAAAAGGTGTACGTGTCAAGAGTTCCACTTCTTACGGACTAGGCGTCCCTATGATCAATTATGCGTTTGCAAGGGTTGAATCCCCCCCCCCCCCCCCCGCTTTCCGAGATGGGCTGGAATATGAGGACGCGGACAAGATTAAAAACATCTGCTTATAGAACGTACACTACGTGGCTGAGTGATCCGTATTATAACAAGCTTTTCTACTAGTATTACGGTAAATATACATCCATTGCCGCACAGGGTATGGAAGAATACTTTAGTCTGCTACGTTCAATACCTATAAATATAAAAGTAGCTTAAAACACGACCTTATATTCCCACTTTAGAGCACTTTATCAAAAAGTCGTTTAATTCAATGAGCGAGCGGAATCAGCATCTTTATTAGCTCAAAAGAAAAACAACATTTCCGAGGTCAATAACTTTAAAGTTAACGAATGTTAAAAAGTTTATACAATACTTTGAAACTGTATGGGAATTAAATAAAATAATAAATACTGTACAAAACATTTTATTGACACAAAAATCTTTTAAGATTCATTACATTAAAATATAATTCCATAAAGTAAAATTCAAGTAACATAATTTTATGTTTCAAAATAATATGTACGTATAATGAATAAAATAAATTTGTCATTGCTTATTTTTGCGCGTAACTAGAAAACTTATTTTGCTACAAATACATTATTCTACTTTAAAAAAATACACGGCATACATAATTAACTAAGACGCTGCAAAATTATTGCATTTATACAACAACAAACTAGATTCTTGCATAATTATGCATTTGAGCATTACTATTACACTAATGTGAATTGTGATGGCGGCAATTGAGCTAATATTGAAATAATTGATGAATGTTATCAAGCCACCGTTCCTAATAATCTCTGATTTTATAACAAACATTGTTACACAATTTTGATATAACTAGTTCTATTATATATTACTCAGCTATGTTACTCCGCTATGTTAAATGTTAACAGTACAGTATGTGGATAAAACACTAACTACAGAATAGATCTTATAGCAGAAAAAAAATACTAATTAATCTCACGGAACATAACATTAGAAAACAACTTACAATTGTGTGACTCACTTTAAGTTGCATACTTTAAAAAAAAACAAATTGTGTGCGTAATTCATGCATACTAACTCAAAATCTCAGAACACCCATGGTACCCATGGGCAACTTAAGTCTAGATATGTGACAATTCTTAAGTAAATAAAATGAAGATTCTTTTATTATTCTATTTACAACACCCACGGATCAAAATTATGAACATAGTTTTGTGATGAGATTCCATCAACTTCTAAATATCTCAAAACGATTATTTATTAGAACTATGTACAGTTAATTGTCATATAAAAATATTAAGTGCCAATGTCAGCAACAAAGTTTTATGTATCATTGAAAATTTTATAAGTATTTTATTATACTAACTGCTATAGGTGTAAAATACATAACTTCACAAACAATTTATTTAATACAACAGTACTGAAAACAGCTACATTTATTATAATATTAATAATTCTTTAATAAGGCCTCAAAATAAACATCAATAAATACATTATTATACTTTGTCAAAGAATAAATACATTTATTCTTATTTATTTATCCTTTGGTGAAGTTCTTAAAAGGTATAATAAGATACTTTTATTATGTACTTAATGAGGAGAATTGGCACATACAGGTTACATCTTGTAACACTACTCTATCTGATAATTTGAGGCTCAATTATTTATTGAAACTGCATCTGTTGTTAGAATATCATAATACCAATTAATTTGTTTTTTAATCAAACCACAATATGAGTACTTAACTTAATAAAAAATATAATGTAATTAAATAATGATACTGCATAACGTAAAAATTATATCTAATTTCGTAGAGAGCTAACTATAAACGGTGGTAAAAAATATGGCAAATCTCAATAAATTCTGTATTACATTATAATCACTTATTTTAAGAGATCCATATCCATTAAAAATACCCCATTCCATTAAAATTATAACAATGTATTATGTCTCACTTTAAAATGTCTTTGATATGGTGTATTCATGTTAAAAACACTACAGATTTTTAAAAACATTTCAAAAATTGTTACTTAAAAAACTTTAAGTAACTTTAAGTTTTACTTAAAGGCTTTAAATATAACACTTGTGTAAGAACAAAAACATTCCTACCAAAATTCATATTTGTAAGAAATCTTTAATAAGTTTTGTAAAGAATTTGGAGAATGGCAAGAGTGGCATACAATAAATATGCCATATAACACAAATTGCAATTAGCCCAATCTTCTGGTGAGAATAGAATATGTTAGTGTTAACACATAATCTCCCATCTTGTTACCAACCACTTGGTAATAACTCATGGATGACAATTTTCCTCTTCATATCTTGTCTACTGCTGTCTACTGTTGAGTCTTTTCTTTAAATTTGATTGCATAAAAAATTGGCAGGCCCCAAATAATTTCACTATGGGTTTGTATTTTATTTACTGAACCCTTACTTCTTTTAACCTTAATTAAAAACCTATGATTTTTCGGACATTTTTTAACTAAATTTAAAGTTAATGCAAATCTTAAATTACAAATGTTGAGCCTTTAATATAATTCAGTATGAGAACACAAATATTTAAGACCAAAACCGACTAAATTGTACCATAATGGTAATATATTGTCACATCTTAAAAATACTCACCTTATTCACAATATCTTCGGAATAACTGCTGATGGTACTCTTTTGCAGTATCTGTGCCAGGCAGCTCCATAACGCTGCTTGCATCTTGCATGGTCCCGCCATGTACGATGCAATAGCACTAATACAGTTGTCAAAGCCGGCACTGCAGCTATGTATTGTTGTGACAAAATTCCAGGTAAAGCCAATGAAATATGAATCAATATGTCTCCGGTATAATTTGGATGGCGAAGTATTCCCCATAAATTAGATACAAGTAACTTCTTTCCCAGAAATGTTGGCATTGAATCCAGCACTAAAAAAAAACATATACATGCATTACAAAACATGTAGGAAAATTAAACAAAGTAGACTTTTCAAGATAATATTTAGTGAAGAAACTTACATGCAAGCCTCGGTTGCAATGGGTTTCGTCGGAACTCGTACTTAATATTGTTACTCATTACCATTATTACAAATCCCAGAATAAAAATCACAGACGCAGTGATAAGAACATTTGTTGACAGCACCAAGTCAGTATCGGCTACAAACTTAGATATCGTTGTGAAGTAGAATGGATAGAGAGCACTTGAAATTATCTGAAAATATCCCATCCCTTCAGATTGCCAGTAAAATGTCGATGTTATCTGATACTCCTTAATGATGAAGTTTAGGATATAAATCATTTGCATCATGGAAAACAACAATATCGTTGGTTTAAACTGAATTTTTTCTAGCAATTTGTTATAGTTTTCTACCGACAGCTTGTCTAGAGATTTTTCTGTCAAGATAATACCATGGGTGAAGATAAGTACTGTTAGGATCAG
>DWNE01011018.1:0-10038 GCA_018249875.1 Cecropterus toxeus
TATAAAATGGTTTAAAATAAATTAGCTTTGTTCTTAAATATCGTTTTCCGCATTTCTACTGTTCCTCGTGTACGTATTCTAAATTATAGTAGTATCATTTTACGTAATAAGTAGAAGTCGATTATTATACTGTAGTATAAAATTCGACTTAATTAACTGTAATTGAAATATATGAAGAGTTAACATGTATTGCACGAATAACCGCACAATTCAAAACTTATCAAAATAAGTTGCAAATGTAGTATAATTCTTAATATAATATTTTAAATCAAGTCTAAAACCAAATCAAATAAAATCTTGGTGCTCTAACTACATTTATTTATTTATACTTACGAGTATATACCTAGAGTGGCATAAAGGCGGACTTAATGCCATAGGCATTCTCTCCCAGTCAACTTTTAGGGAAAGCAGATATCAACGAAGGCAGTATTGTATTGAAGTAACAAACTAGAAGAAAAAAGAAAATAAACAAAAGTAGATAATATTCAATATAAATGGGTTACAGCCTTTTTAAAATTTCAGATTTATTCAATGAAAAGAAAGAAACAAAAAATATTTTTCAATTTATACCTACCTCTCATATATATAGTAAGCGTTTTTATGTATTGTTATTAATCATGCAAATCAGCGATGTGTCAAAATATGTAAAAGTAATACTTTTAACACATAAAAAATATTCACCGTTTCTTTACCAACTTTTAAAAGAAACGGTGAATGTGATTTAAATGTATTAATTACTTTACATTGATTTTGAAATATTTTGACACATGATTTCTTATGTTATTTCTTGCGGTGAAATTTTTACATAATTATATCAACGGAATTACTCATTTGGTTCGTTACTAATGCAAATAACGACCATAGAATTAAGTAAAAACTCTAATTATATTATGATTCATAATTATATCAGTCTTAATTCCGGATATTTTAAGCGCGGACCCAGAGTAAGCTGTGGATTAGTTTGCTTAAATTCTCGAGTCATAGTTAACTTAATCCAAGTATTTTTACAAATAATAGTTTAGTAATATATAGTTCCCAATATTTGACTACGAGGAATATATATTAAATAAATTTTATATTACTAAAGTTGTGTTAGATTCTACGTAAGCATGTCAATATTTACTAACATATAAATAAAAGGAAATCGGGTGACAAACAAAATGAAAATACCTGATTGTTTTGTTTTTTATATTTATTTCTATATAATTAAATTAACATACGTTAATAATAAATCTGAATCGATCTTGAATTATTCTGGCAATACATAAAATGAAAGCTACAGACTTACAAAAGTTATAGATAGAAAATTACGTAAAAATACGCTATAGATTTGCGTAGTGAAGGCTTGCTTGCACGTCATTGACTCAGTGCTCGGCTAAATTGTTTATTACAAAATGGAATGTCACTTCGTGAGGTTGTTATTACCCTAAATGTAGTTATCTTACGTGACATGGGCCACATTTCTCGAGGGACATTGTTGTGAATTCCCACGGAGTGTCAAAACGTATTATACTCTCTTTATTTGCACATAAGACACTTGTACTGTGTTGCATTGTGTGTTAATAGTAAAGAAATGTGAGCGACCGATGCTATCTGCTATGATTTTAAACAAGTACAATATTCTACGCGATTGTATTCAAATGTGTGAACGCCCAACTTGCGATATGTAGTTTGGTGCGCTTCCTAAATTTCCAAAGTATTTGCGTTGGTAACTTCAGTTTGTTCGTCCATAACAGCGATAACTGTTTACTCGTATATTTAGAAAAATAACTATAGAAAGAGCATAATCTTTATGATACTCAATTCATCACTTTGAAGTCCTTAAGTACACTTTTGAACTTTTTATAACTGGCTCATTTTATATGAAGCTATCATCTTAGACTTGGAGAGTAGAAACGCATCTATGCTGGACTTCAGATACAACCCGAGTTCTATATGAAGTTACTTATAACCAGTGACTTGTTACCATCAAATGTTCTTATGGCTACTTGTGATTATAGCAATTATAATAATTGACAGCTTAACCCACTCATGCATGTAAGTCTTAGTAAGTCAACTTATGGACATAATCCTCTCCAAAAACATCGGATTACGCTCACCCAAGCGTGAAGTGACCGCGCTTGATTCACCGTATTATTGATCGTAGTAGTAAAAATGAGATCAAAGGGATGACGATGCTTCTGTTGTTATTTATTTATTGTAAATATAAAAGAACAAAAAGTGACTTGATAAAGTTATTTATAGTTACAGCATTGTACGTTTTCTTGTTATGTAAGTATTTATGTTAAGGGTGGTAGAAGTCTTTGTGGTTTGACTCCGGATGCACTGCCGCTACACATATCTCTGTCTTATAGTAGTGTTATGAATTGCTGTGATCTGGTCTGAAGGGTGTAGTCAGATATGCTTATACGAGGCGTTCCTTAGCCTTTTTTTTATAAATATGAAATAGCAAACGAGCAAGCAGCCCACCTGGTGGTAAGTTGTTGCTGCCGTCCATGGACAGTAAGGGGACTTCATATAGAACAGGGGTTCTATATGAAGTCTATCACAGATGCGTTGCTACTCTCGAGGACTGAGATGGTCGCTTCACTTAAAAGTGAGCCTGCCGGCTCACTTTTACAGCCCACACCCTTCTACCGAAACGCAAGAACTTCTTCACCCTAGAAATAGGTGTGGCGGTGGTACTTCCCCGTCCGAACTACATTGGTTCTACCACCTGGCAAAGCTATAACTCTCATACACCTGATCAAATCCTTCAAACTAAAATACAAAACATTGCACTAAAGTTTCATTGTATTTTTCATCTCAGTTTAATTTAAGTTACTCTATTAGAGTCTAGGTAAACCATTCGAAAATTACCCATTTGAATTCTGACAACGGCCTAATTTCCATAGAAGGTTGATATGTAACAAGGTAATACAAAATGGGCCTATTACAGCCTGTTATTCAAATCTACACTTAATTTAACCTTACCTATGGGTTCTATAAAATTAGGTAATTGCGAACTTATCATACGCCGATTAGCTACTTTGTGGACTTGGCAATTATGACCTAAATTGTGACCTACACTGATAGTGCGGGTCACGTCTACCTTAATTTGCGGATAATATGCCCAGTTATTATGGAATGCGGCTGGATCACAAACTGCATGTTTGCTAAGTTGTAATCGGTAGGTCTGTTTACAAAAAATAAATTTTACATCGGTTACCATTTTTTGTAGGGTTTATTAAATATTGTTACTACATTTACCATGTTACTACATTGCCAGGTGGTAGAACCAATATAGTTCGACCGGGGAAGTACCACCGCCACACCTATTTCTAGCGTGAAGCAGTTCTTGCGTTTCAGTGGAAGGGTGTAGTTGCCGGCTCACTTTTATAGGAGGCGACCATCTCAGTCCTCGGAAGTGGCAACGCATCTGTGGTCGACTTCATATAAAACCCCTGTTCTCCATGAAGTTGCTTACAAATGTCCATGGGCGGCAGTAACCACTTATCATCAGGTGGGCTGCTAGCTCGTTTGCTACTTCATATTAATAAAAGAAAAATAAAAATAGAATATATCTCTTAAAAAAGTCCTAGCAGAGTATAATACTTAAACAGTAGTATAAAGTTCTGTTTATAAAAGCCTTTACTATGATTTTAAGAGTAAAACAGTAATTTTATTAAAAATATTAAAAACAAAGTTCCGAGTGCCTCAAAATGATTTCTTGATTTATAATGATTTTAATAATAAGCTTTTTATGAGTTTTGTCAAAATAGTAACATAAAATTAACTTACCAAACTATTATATTATATATATTTTTTGGAATAATTAATTGCTAGCTTCAATTTGATATCCATCATGACAGATAATAAAAAAATCGTCTCTCTCGCAATTCCATCTCTATTTACTGGTTTCATTTTTGAAAATTATATAAGCTATGTCACTCTTAGTAAAACAATTCCAACAATTCATACGTCATAATCTGCGAATAAAATGAATATACATTCAAACAAACATACATATGCTAAAAACATCACCCTATTTCTGACACACTCACACACTCAGATAAAAAGGAAATAAAAAGGGCTTAAAGAACCACAACTGCGTTCCTAAACCGTTTCCGTGGACTTAGTGTGTGACTACGTGTAAGCCTTAAGGCCACGTCACGTAGAGCAATGACAGTCATTGAGGAATCCGGTGGCGTGTGGCATGCGAGGGAGCACGCGCCAACGAAAACGAATCTTGTGGCACGGCAGACGCTTATCAGTTCACGTGACTGCATCAGTTGAACTACACGTTCAACTGTTGCTGGGGTTCGTGTTTTGATTTCGCTTTTATATGATGGAGTGGTTTGAATTGCAGGAGTCCAAGGTTCGTATCATTTCCTCAGTTGTGAAATGTCGAGTAGAGATATGACTCATAATAGAGTAGAGAAAGAATAGTAGATAAATTAAGTATGAATGCTGAAGTAAAACATCATTAACAAGGCCTGAGAAGTCCACGTGAAAGGTTGTCAGTGATGTTTGGAGTAAACAAACAAACAAACAAACAAACGCTTTCCACACTCATAGCCCCATAGTAGGATTTTCTCTTGTGTCGTGGGTTCCATGGACACACAAAGACGAATACACAAACACCCAGACCGCGCAGTGACCGCTCTGCCACGAGTTGCCAAACGTTATTTCGTTTTTAGGCTGTTTTTAGTCTTTCGTTTAATTTCAACTGTCTAGCTATCACGGTTCATGAGATACAGCCTGGTAACAGACAGACGGACAGCGGAGTCTTATTAATTGGGTCCCGTTTTTACCCTTTTAATATGGAACTCTAAAAAGATATCAGCGATTACATTCGATCTTTGTGAGTATTATCATTGGTTATATTTATTTTATCTGTTTAATCGCTATTAAAGTTCTTATCCAATCGCAATGGCTAATCAATCATCGTTATCGAGTTAACTTAATTGTTTTTGAGTTATACCGCGGACAGACGGACAGACGGACCGACAGATACCCGTAGATGGACGTCAACTATAATTAAAAGTCAATTTCTATGCAAATACTGTATGCGTATGGAATTAATTCGAAGATAAAATCGTGTGACAGAAGTCTGCGTATTATTAAGATCTTAACGATATGTTGATTGTTTCATTATTTTTGCGAGTAAGCGGTGTTTTTACCCGACTGCATCAAAAGGAAGGTAAAGTTTTTGAGCATGTCTATGTATGTATGTATGTGTGTATGTGTGCATGTAGACTTGACGGATTTTGACGTATAACATATCAAAGAATGGTTTCAGTTTGCAGAGTGAAATAGGCTATATAATTTTTAAAAATGGCGCCTGGAAATGGAGGGAAATGGAGGGGAAGGCACTATTTTTTACTATTGCGACAATATGGGTATCAAATGAAATGAAATGAAATTATGTTACTTTTGCTTGACTATTTTCACAAAAAAATCATATAAGCTTTAAAATAATTTATATTAGTATTAGCTTTACCACGCAGTTTCACTCGCGTTTATTAAAGAACAATCTATTAAAAACAAACAAACATAGCGTGATGTTATACAGCCTAAAGCCTCCACAGTAAATTTACTATTCAACACAAAAATATTTTTTCAATTCGAACCAGAAGTTCCTGAGATTAGCGCGTTCAACCAAACAAACTCTACTACTTTATAATATTAGTATAGATGAGCTAAAGTTTCGTTTTAAGTAGCCGGGTGTTTTGTTTTAATGTTTTTAAATACTAGTTTTATATAGTTGCGGATGTAACCGAAGCACAGCTAGTAAAAATAGATTTTACCAGCATTCTCCGATAATACTCGTGTACCAACAATTCAAATTTCCGGGACATTCAGTTACGAGTGACCTGTAGTCAAAAACAAAACGACCTTAACCCTTCGAGCGTCGACCCCACTAATACATTTATAATTATACCGCACACAGCGACGTGTAAACATAGGCTTCGAGTGACGTACCAGCCGATTATTTTCATCTACGAGAGATGATATGTTTTTTTTCTATTTCGAGTCAGATGATTGTGAAGTTTGTATTAATATTACCAGAACAAATAATAAGGTCAATTATAATACAATACTAGAGAATTCTCGCGATTCCACCCGCTTCGGTTACGTTTACTCGGTAATTAGTATTCTATAATTATGTAATCTAGGTCATAAAATATCTATGCGCCAAATATCACCGAAATCCGACCAGTAGCTTTCGCGTGAACAGTGAACAACACACATAAATCCTTACAAACTTTCGTATTAGTAAGAGATGGATACTTAATATTAACTTCCATTCATTAATGTCATATGATTATTTCAAATTAAGTATAAATGATACGATTTAATTATATATGAAGTAAAAAAAATGTTAAAAATTTTGATAAAAGTTTTCATGGTCGTGCCGTGTTGTATCGGTCTTGAATAGCACCCTCTCTTCCTGTGGATTTTTTAAAAGATGACTGTGGAACAAAATCCAGAAGATGGACGGCAGCATCTTTCTAAGTTCATACCTACAGCGGTTATAGACAGGCATGTCAGGGGCGTTGATTATTGGCAGAAATCACCGATTGCCAGGTAGAACGCATATGGGTTGACAGGAGAGATTACGTTTCAGTGGAAGGTTGTGGTTGCCGGCTCTCTTTCCACCAACCAACCACCAACCACCAACCAACTTCTCAGAAATTGATTTCACTTCCATTCCTCGTTGTCGTTGTAGTTACTGCCAAGGGCGGCAGTGACCACTTAGCCACAGGTGTTTTTTTATTTAATTTTTATAATACAGAAGGCATATATCCAGCTGTGGACCTTAAAAAGCTGATGGATTATTGTTATGATGCCATTTAGGGGCGATTTGTAATAAATAATTGAAAGTTTGTGTATAATCTACACAAACTTTCATGAATAAATAATTGAATGTAAAAATTCATGGATATCGGTCTAACGGTAACCGATTCTGTAAAATTTAAATACACATTATTTTTTTATATAAAATAAATGTTAATGTATTTTTTTTAAGTTTAAGCTAATTATTTCTTCCTTCGACAATTGTTTCTTTAGTGTCATTACAGATGGCGTTGTACTGATATTATTTGTACTAATATATAAAAATGAAACGTGTGTGTCTATTTGTTACTCAATCTCGCAAGAACTAATGATTCGATTCACATAAAATTTTGCATGGTTTTAGCTTATTTACCTAGTCAACTTATAGACTACATTTTATTCTTATATTTTGATTTATTTAAAGACAGCTTTTTTACGTCCCGCAGCGAGACACGAGTACATCATCTAGTGTTTAATAAGTAGGTACAGTTAATGTAAAATATCTGACAAGTAATTACCACATAACAATGTTTAGTACAAGGACCCGACAATTACAGTGGTACTATTACAGTGGTACTATAATACTCCTTTAATAAACACGTAAGAATGCGCATTTTTTGCAATCGTCTAATTATAATTATAATTGGCGATTATTTATAATCGTTGCTAAGAAACTTCTTTGTTTCAGAGAATAGATGCCGACTTGTTAATTGCATTTTTTTAGAATTAGGGATGGTACTGATAGGTAAACATTTTAAAGATTTGATATACCTACCTAACTTTTTATGGAAAGTAAGACTATAAGCATAAATATATGCTGCTGTTTATTTATTCTACGTACAGTAAACAAAATGGACTGATAAATGTTTAAAGCATGTTGAATTCTCCGTGTTTTTATAGTAAAGCCGTGTAGTGACCATGTTAGATCAACTATCATGCAAATTTACGCTGCAAATACTTCTAACTCACACACCTATTTCTAGCGTGAAGCAGTTCTTGCGTTTCGGTGGAAGGGTGTGGTTGCCGGCTCACTTTTATATGAGGCGACCATCTCAGTCCTCGGGAGTAGCAACGCATCTGTGGTCGACTTCACATAGAACCCCTGTTCTATATGAAGTTGCTTACAAATGTCCTTGGGCGGCAGTAACCACTTACCATCAGGTGGGCCGCTTGCTCGATTTGTAAAAAAAAAAAAAACTCTTATTATAGAGAATGTGTGGCTTTATTTCTACGGATTTAATGACAATTGGAAAACTAGAGATTTCTGACGTGTAACTTTTTTCATATTATTGTTACCAGGAAGGCGCTTTTGCCTATCTCCTTGATTTTGTTCGTACTTATCACTTACGATATCAACCGGAAGAGAGGGATTGGTGCTATTTAAGACCGACACATACTTTAGGTTCTTCGGTGATGACTTTTTGTATAAAACATATTTCATTAACTCCATGTCACGTTGAGGCTAGATTTCTAGGTTCTAGGGTCTAGGTCCAACATAATAGATCGTAAAAGTTGGAAAAACTCAAACAATGGATGTGTGACCTTCGTTGCAGCCGTAATTGAATAATCGAGTACGTTGATTTAGGACGAAGACACTAAACCAACCCAATTATACTTCAAGCCAACGCAATTTACCCCCTTAATACTTAAACATAAGGTCTACAATCGCACAGCAGGTAACTGTACACACTGCAGCGCAGAAAAAATCCATTCAAACAAAAAGTCTTAAATAACGTACCGCGGATAGGCGAAATTGAGTTTTAATCAGGAAGTTTAGGTTCATTTTTAGCTAGCACTAGACAATTATGTTCATACATCGTTGAGCATGTGTGCCAAGCTGAATTAAGTATGCCAATATCATAAGTATTCGCGCTTGATCGCACTCAGCCTTCGACGGAATAACCGTTTTCCGACGATTTTTCTGTTATAATCGACGCCCATTTCCATTTCAGTCAAGGCCTCGTACTGGCGTTAACTTAAGTTAGGTCTATTCTTAACTTAGTTAAACTTAGTTAAAAATAGATTGCGCTATGATGATGCTTTGATGCAATAATATCGATTTTCTTCTATGTAGGACTCGCGGTTAACCCACGAAATTATATCAACGATTTTTGTTAGTAGGTTCGATATACAAGTTTGTATTTTTTTACATAAATAAGAAATAGCAAACGAGCAAGCAGCCCAACTGATGGTAAGTGGTTACTGCCACCCATGGACATTTGTAAGCAACTTCATATAAAACAGGGTTTCTATCTGAAGCCGACCATAGTTGCGTTGCTATTCCCAAGACTGAGATGGTCACCTCATATAAAAGTGAGCCGGCTGCAACACCGAAATGCAAGAACTGTTTCACGCTACAAATAGGTATGGCGGTGGTTCATCCCCGGTCGAATTGCATTGGTTCTACCACCTGCTTGTTTGTTTGTCGTATGTGTTAAATCCGTTACAGTTCCTTGACTAGTTGTAGATCTCCTCTCAAAATAAATTTGTAGGATTTTGCAATAAGTTTTTAATTGGTGACTTGTTAACTTCACTCATTATTCAAAATATCACGCAAAGAAAATATTTTCTTCACCGTCAGAGGAAAAAAAAATAGTATCAGAGAAAAAAAAATGACACGAGAAAATCTTGTGAAGAACCATATAAACGATTTGAAATCGCTTGATAACATGACTTTAACGCATTGAATTGGCATTTCAAAAAACCCTCCAAATGCTTCAAAATATTAAACACTTGGCAATTTTACCGATAATTTGATTTGCATTTACAATGTAACGTTTATATATTTGAAGGTGGTACAACTCATTGTGGTTTGACTCCGGAAACACTACCACCACATCTATTTCTGGTCTGAAGAGCAAGGGAGACAAACTTGTCCGAGACGTTTAAACTTAGTCTTCAGACGTAGCGACGCATCTCTGCCTAGTCTCAGATAAAACTCATCTTATATGGGGTTGATTACAGATGTCCATGGGCGGCAATAGCTAGTGACCATCAGGAAGCTGCATGCTCAGATGCTACATGCATAATAAAAAGATATGCAGTACTATAACTACCAGGTGGTCTATAATTTCGTATGAATTGTACGCCTCATTGCTATTTAAGTTTAAAAAACACCGTGAAAATGTTAACCCTATCAGCGCTGCGTTCGTTTACACCGACCAATCACAATAGCTCTGTTGACATAACAGTATTGTGATTGCCATAAATGATTGCAAT
>DWNE01011019.1:0-10038 GCA_018249875.1 Cecropterus toxeus
ATTTGGTAAAAAAATGTTATTTTGATATTACAAACAGACACTTCAATTTTATTTATATGTATAGATGTATAGATGAATCAACTGATTTTTTCAAAATCAATGTTATCCAAAAAATAATCGATTTTTCAAAATCGACTTTTTATTGCATTTTATTATAAAGTTAGTCCCCAAAATACATTTTGTTTTTGGTCATTCAGTTGACATTTTTCATGCAGAATATTACAAATATGAAAGATGAAAAATAATAATTACAATCACAAAATAATAATAACATAATTATCACAAAGATGAAAAATAATAATGCTATACAGAAAAGCAAGAAGTCAATACTAGACAAACAATATTAAAAAAAACATTATCCTCCATTTTGTTTCATGTGCGTCATCCATCTATCACCTTGTCTATCGGTCGTGTTCTTGTCATGTTGTGATGAAATGGAAACAGTTTTGTTTGTCATGGCGTGTGAAATTAATAATCCTTGCCGTACATAAATTCCCAAATAAAAGTTTAATTTATTGATCGTCATTATTAATAATTAAATAGTTATCGCAAATAAACAAATTCGTATATAATAAACTTGGTAATTCGAATATATCTTGATTTTTTTGTATAAATTCTTGTGGGAGTGTAAGTCACAATGAGCTCACGACATCGGGACAGAAGTCGCTCACGGTCGCGCGACCGCGATCGGCACAAGGAGCGCGACAAGGGCCGAGACCGCGAGCGCGACCGGGACCGCGACCGCGACAAGGAGAGGGACCGCGAGCGGGACCGCGACCGCGACCGCGACAGGAGCGACCGGAATCGCGACCGCGACCGCGACAGGGACCGCGACCGCGACCGCCACAGATCCAAGAGGTACAGCTCCCCAACACTTGCAATGCTTTTTTAAACCTGTATAGTTTGAAAACATCGGTGACTCATGTGGTGTGCTCCCTTCATCCATCCTGCTTACAGCCGTTGAAGTGAATATAAGCATCTCCTAATTTGTACCTCACAAACCAGTCTTGTATCTTCTGCTCTGCATTGGTTGGTTGCCCACTGAACTATTAGAATTAAAAGAAGCTGAATGCAAGAAGTTCTAAATAAAAAGCATTTGTATGATCATTGTCATCATTAAGTCACTGCGAGACTTAGAGCTCCTTGTATTACAAGGAAGCCTATAAGCTATGGCTTTTATACTGAATAAGGTTGAATAGACTGGTAAACTAAAACCTGCTGTATGTTTACTATAATCAAGCTTTATGACATATACTATTATTAAATTGGTGAACTCCTCAACCATGATGATTAAATTTGCAGCAATGATAGGATTCAATTAAGTACAAATAAAGATCTATTTATTGCATGACCGAGAGTGAATTTGAGAAGTTGGCATTATTATCCAAGAGGACCATGATTATCATTGATTAAAGTGGCCATTTTAGGGTTGATGATGATTATTAAAAAAAAATACTTGATTCAATTTCATTTATTTAAAGAGGGCTGGTAGCAACTGACATTAGAACATTACTGTAACAATTAAGGGAAATATATCTTAACATGTAAAATCGGAAACTGAGCTAAGTAGTACTTTGCTTGGGGACTCTTCTTTTCTTCATTATAAAGCCCTCATGGAGCTAAATCTTTAATAAAGTATTGCATGCATTTCGGGGCAGGTTCATTTCAATACCAACGTAATCATCTTGAATTTGTGCAAGAACACGCAGGTTGAATCCACAACGAGTCAGGGTCTGACATTGGTTAGCACCAAGTATCTTTAGGCTTGCCCTTGCAGAATTTTAGTAATTTTTGGTCCCTAAACCGAATTCCCTTGTTAGTGAGAAAAAGCTAATGTTTTACTCTCTTTATCTTTATCTGATTTGAATGTTGTGATAATAATAACTATTATTATTATTTGTTTTGCGAGGATTTAACAATATTTATGAACAATCTGTATTAGTATGAGCGGGAGTATTTCTTATACACTCCTGTCATTAATTACTTTAAAAAAGATTATTTTTAATTGGAGAACAGAAGAATGACACACAACTACCTCATAACAACTAGACTCACAGTCTCAAATGTTTAGGCATGGCCTCAAATGCCAATAAATTTACGCAAATTTCATCAAGTGTGGGCGTGTATTTCAGGGACAAAGACAGGGAGCGCAGCCGCAGCCGCGACCGCGACCGGCACAAGGAGAAGCGCCGCAGCCGCACGCGCTCGCGCAGCCGCAGTCGCGGCAGGAAGTCCAAGGACAGGTAACACTACTAACTTCACTAATGTAACTTATAGAGTTAGAGTACATTCAGTTGACTAGGGTGATTTGCATATTCTTGGCTAATATTATATAATATTTTTATATGTAATGGGTACACACAACATGCGGTTAATTTGTATTTTTCATTTATCAAGATATCATTATGTTTGATGCAAAACATTGAATTACACTTTGATTCATCAGTCAATGGATATCTGTTCTTAGCTATTGCAGTCCAAGATTGCAGAGTAATATAGTTCTAGAGTTGTGAATTTTGATTTGGTAAAAGGAGACATCAGGTTAGGGCCGGGAGTGTAGTTAATGTCATTTTTCGATAGTATTCCTAGTAGTACTGCATTCACGCGAAATGTTTTTATAAAACCCAGATTACAATTATAATGGCACCTTTTTTTTTGACGAGTCACAGTAGTTTGAGATGCAATGTGTCGGTTGCAGAGACGGCACCATAGCGCTGCTGGACCAGATGGTGGGCACGACGACGAAGGCGACGGCGCGCGCGGCGGCGCCGGCCAGCGTGAACCCCGCCGCGCAGGCCGCCATCCTCGCCGCCGCCGCCGTCGCTCAGGTACCCACCGCTACATTTCCCTAAGGGACAGTTTAACCAATATTGGACGAGGCAAATCGTTTTGCTGGAGTAGCTTGGTATAAGCTCTGAGAGAAATTGTGCGAATGCCGACCCATGTCCATATTTCATTTAGAACTTTAAGACTACTTTTAGTGAATATACCACTAGTGGTCCGAGGATCATTAGTTCATACAACCTGGATTACCTTTTCAAAGGAGTCGGGAGGGTCATTTTCTTGCTTATCTCTAAAAAAGATTTTGATTTCGGACTATTATTGAATGACTTTGTTTACTTTAAAGATGTATATTTTTTATTACATATTTTACACCATAATATAGTAAGTTAGAGAAACTATGGCAAGAAAAAGAGTATTGAGCCTTTTTTGTACATTTTTCTTGTGTTTATCCTAACTGCTTAAAATATCAATAATAAACCACAAACAATGTAGTTTAATTGACATATAGCAATGGATCAATAATATATTGTACAAATTCATTATTTCCCTCATATCTAGTGGTATCACAAGGAACTAAATGATCTATTTCGGCACTGTGCTCAAGAAAGACAGGTAAATTAACTAATGATCAATGAACAACTATTGATTTACTGTATGATTAGTACAATAAAAAATGGGCGGTTATTGGATCAAAAACACAATTATTTAACTGATTTAGAGCAATATTTGTATGTTGTTGTTTATTATATTGGTTATTCTTTAAAAGTAAATTCATTTGGGTATGTTTTGTTTTTAGACATATGTAAATTCTGCGCTAAGCATGCAGTCTATGTTACTATTTATTTCTATTATTTTTATTTTTTTAAGTTTAAGTTATATTTAATTTAATATTTGTTTGTTGTTATATTTTGTTATTTTATGTTGTGTTACTATAACGTAAGCGACGTGTCGACCTCATATGAAATGACAAGATGACCAATGACCTAATCGGTCGCTGCCCGAGCTTCGAGTTATTTACTCGTACCGTATCATTCAGTTCGGCAGTTTTAAAACACGGGCGCTTCTGCGTTACCGTAGCTTAATTTCCGTTATATGAAGTCGGTGACATCGGCGAGGTCGCGCCGAGCGCCGGCCGGCTCGTCGCTTACGTAGAATCGTTCGGTTGCGTTATTATTTATTTGGTTCCCTCCCAACGCGCGGCGGCGTGCGGTAACAGACGTTTGTGGCGCAGCGGCGCATGGCGGCGCCCGTGCAGCCCGCGGCGGCCGCGGCCGCGGCGCTGTCGGCCGCCACGGCCATCCCGCCGCCCACGTCGGTGCAGCAGAAGCTGGAGCAGCTGCAGGCGCGCACCGAGTCCCGCTACCGCGACAAGCCGCCGCACCAGCACCCGCCCGCGCACCACGCCGACTACCACCCGGACGACGATAAGGACGACGGACAGGGTACGCGCGGACGGACGATTTATGTGTCGCCTCGCTCGATATGGACTTACTATGCGAGGTCCTGTAATACGCGCTAAAAAAACAACATTGCGCAGGAACGGACTTATTTTCGCAGTGAGGATTATCCGAGTAACCATTGTACATAATCGGGCTAGCAATGATTTGTTTGTACTCGATTGATGTCTAAATGTAGCAATTTGAAAACATTATTTATCATTCCCTAATTTATTTATCAATTTATAAATCTATCTGTAAAAGTCCTAATGGCAGGCATTAATATTGAGAATGTAAGGGATTACCACACTCTATTTATATTATTGATCTATTCGGAATCCAATTAGATCATTTCCCAATATTTTTTCTATAGCGATTTCCTTTTTTCTTGAGTTATCAGCTAATTATCTTCGAATTTAATACACCTAGTAAATTAAATTATGTCGTTAAGAGAAAGAATTTAAAAAAGGTGATTATCTATAAAAATAATAATGCGAGGGGCATTTACCTCATTGAAAGTCTAACACTACAAGTTAAGATATAACATCAAATGACATTTTGTCTTTCAATGTAAAATATTACACATAATATTGAAGATATTACAATTCGGAGTCACACCGCAAACGAGCGTGTCGGTCGGGCAGGTCCGCCGGGCGAGACGGCGGCGGAGCGGCGCGCGCGGCGGCGGCGCACGCGCTGGGTGGGCTCCGAGCACGACAAGACCTTCATCCCCGGCCTGCCCACCGTGCTGCCCTCCACGCTCACGCGCGACCAGGAGGAGCAGTACCTGCGTGAGTATCCCGCCGACCCCGCTTCTCCCTCGCGACGCCCCCTCCCCTCGTTACCTACCCACCGTAATGTACATCCTTCGCTTTCCACCGTGTCGGTTACCGATTAGCGATAAGACTGATGATTCACTGGTATTACTTATTTTTTTTTAATTTCATTAACGTTTATTTCCAGGATATATTCTAATTTAATCACCTCTGTTATACTTTATTGATTAATGATTGCCTAATCGTAATTTAAATTATGTACCCTATTTAGATTATTAATCTTTCATCATAAAATTTTAATTTATACTTGTACCGATTGAAATTTTCGAAGTGTGTAAGGAGAAACACGTTCACGGTATCGCCACGCCGGACACGCGACTCGGTAGCGGGCGCGGGGCCACGCATGAACGCGAACGATGAACGTATTTCTTTTTGAGCGACGCAATCGACCCGCCATCGGCTCGTACCGAGCGAGGGGAGCGGCGGCGAGCGACATGTTCTAATGTGTGGTTGTGGCCGCGGCGCCGCGCGGGCTAACCCCTTCCCTTGCAGTTCAGCTGCAGATCGAGGAGGTGAGCCGCAAGCTGCGCTCCGGGGACCTCGGCATCCCCGCCAACATCGAGGAGAGGTTCGCATCCCCACCCCACCCCGCCGCCGGGCTGCGCTGTGGCGCGCCCTAACTGAGTATCGCAGTGGCCAGGTTTCCCCAATTCATTCTATACACGGGCACCCCGCGTCGGACTACACCAAACGAAACGCTAAACTTAATTCAGTTTGAATCAATGAACGAAGTATTCCGTAAAGATCATTTGATCATATGGGGCCCGGTTGAATTTCGTTTTTTTCGTTTATGTAGTATTTATTTCAATTAGTATCTAGGAATTTTAAATAGTTTGCCCACCCCTTATTGTCATGGTATTTTTAACGAATTAATGTTAAAAATTAAAATTGAAACTAAAGTTTTAAAACACATTTGATATAATATGTAATAAACATTCAATTGATAATTCGTATTTCACATCAAAAATTACACCGGTTTAAGGCTTGTTATGGCTTAACGGAACTATTTAATTTTGCATGACAACGTATTTCTTTATTCAGCAGGTTTCTGGAAAAGGTGTTTTTTAATTGTCTAAGTAATCAAGTTTAATATATTTATTTGTACTAGCTATCGTTAAATTTTATTACGCATATTTTCTAGAATACGGCAAGTTTAAATAGAAAACTTATTCGTAACCAGGGATAGGTCGCAAAGGCTTAATGAGCCTGACCTGAAATATATTAATTATTCGTACTTATTGCACTAGGTAGGATCACTGCAATTTGAATTTTGAAAGGACTGGAACTATTCTTGAAAGGTTTTAAATAATTCGAGCAATTTGTGGGAAAAACGTATGAACAATAGAGTGCAAAAACAACTTCGCTTCGTTATAAGTCTTCAGTAAAACGATAATGATTAGATTCAATAAAGAACTATTAATGTTACTTGGAATGGAAAAAGCTTATTGTAAAAAATAAGAATGTGCTGTATTCTGGTTAGTTAGGCAAGCGTGCCCGTCGGCCGCCGGGCCCGGCCCGCGCTCCCTGAACTACTAATGGGCGATTTTCTTCATTTTGCAGGTCGCGCATCGACCGCGCCATTAATAATTCAATTAAAATAATCTAATCAATAATTAAGATGACTGTTTCAGCGTCGACAATGTAATAATCTATAATGAAATTATTTTCAGCACTAATACAGTTAACTTTCAGGTCGATATGTTTAATCGAATTTTTTCTCAGGGCATTAGGTATGGTGTAGGAGGTAGAGTAGGCAGCGGCGCCCGGCGCTGCTCGCCGCCCGCGATCTCTGTCGGAAAATATCCGCCGATCGGCCACTTTCATTATTGATTCTATTCATATAAATTGGCATTCTACGAGTTGCGTTTTCACACCGCTGTCCACTCGAGTTGTAGTAATAAAAAAAAAATGTTTCTATCGGGTAAATACAATCCAATTCCAGCTTGAAAACATTATGTATCGGTACCAGAGCATATATGCTGGTTCATTTGAATACGAAGTGATCATCTCGATAGCGACAGGCTCCACTTACCATCAGGTGGACTGCGCATTCGTTTGTCACTTTAAAAAAAGAGAACTCGAAACGGCAACGTGAGGACGTAGCCTGTAGGGTGTCGTACCGGAGCACGCCCCCCCCCTCCCCCGCGGGGCGGCGGCGCGCGGGCTCAGTGTGCGCGTGCGCAGGTCGCCGTCGCCGGAGCCGATCTACTCCACGGACGGCAAGCGGCTGAACACGCGCGAGTACCGCACGCGCCGCAAGCTGGAGGAGGAGCGCCACCGGCTCGTGCAGCGCATGCACCAGATCAACCCGGACTTCAAGCCGCCGCCGGACTATAAGTGAGTTCCCCGCGGCCATTGTTTTTCCTTCCTAAACATGTCGATTACAGCGATCTGATAAATGCTATTGAAATCGACCTCTTATTACCATCTCTGATTTTCTGTTATTTATGTTATAAAATTAATAAATCACCCATTGACAGTCATAAAAAAAATCGCACGCCTAATAATACTTCAGTAATGTTGTTATAGGTACACATATGTATGCATATAAGCTACATGCGATCTAACGCCATCATATTTTGAATGAATCTCTTTGCTCACAGATATGAGATTATACACCTTATTTAGAAACATAAAACTTGATTATTTCCGCCTAACAAGAAAGATTCAATATGAAACGTAGTAAAGATAGGTATTATCAGTATAAACGAACTAACCTTTCCCCGCCAGGCCGCCCATCGTCCGCGTGCACGACAAGGTGATGATCCCGCAGGAAGAGCACCCCGACATCAACTTCGTGGGGTTGCTCATCGGCCCGCGCGGGAACACGCTTAAAGGTACGTCACCGAGACTCGTATAGAAGATGCATCTATAAGTTTTCGCCTAGGTCTTGTATGCCAGGTTTCCTTATAGGAATGAACTACCAAACGAGCATGAAGTCCATCTGATGATGTCTGATCGCGCATCGACATCTGGAATCAATTGTAGATCAAGTAAACCGCCTCCTGAGCACTAAGATATCGCCTTAGCATCAGAAAACCGGTAATTTCACTCTTCCAATAATATGCAACAACTGCTGCATGCCAGAAATAGGGTTTTCGGTGGTACCTCTCTGGTTGAACCATTCTCGTTCTACAAAGTGACAACCTGGATAATATTTATAAATGTAGATATTGCCATGACTAAAAGTTGTAGGATGTAATGTGATACTCTGATAATATGATGAACGTAGGAAGGATATTGATTTCGAACTTAAATAATTACATTGAAATGACTAAGTAAACAACCATATAACTCACTAATTGTATCAATACGTGCAGACCAGCAATCATGCGCTGCAAGACGTCAAATGCTTTTAGAGGGAAAGCTATTTTTTAAATGTATTTATATTATGAAATATGTATAATTATATTATGGAATATGTATAATGCCGAGTATAAACTGGTGGTTTTTACAGCAATGGAGAAAGAAACAGGCGCGAAGATCATAATCCGCGGCAAGGGCTCGGTGAAGGAGGGCAAGGTGGGCCGCAAGGACGGGCAGCCGCTGCCCGGCGAGGACGAGCCGCTGCACGCCTACATCACCGCCACCAACGCTGACTGCGTCAAGAAGGCCGTGGAGAAGGTCAGCTACTTGGTTAACATATCTCTTGATTCCTCGGTAATAATGCGTAACGTTTTAGCTTGCTCGTGGAATTTCCAATTATAAAATAACGCGTTACCTATAATAACTGATTTCATCGAGGCGAATAATTAATTATTATAATTTATTCTCAAAAAATGAGTTCTATTGATTTGTATTAGTGTTTGTCCTATGTAAGTATTATCAACATCACAAGAGAAACACGAAAAATAAAAATAATCTAAAACTATGTCCCTCCAACTTCTCCAGAAAAAAAAAACCTATTTTTAATTTCATATGAATAAAGAAGCAAACGAGCATGCAGTCCTCCTGATGATAAGGTTACTGCCGCCCATGGACATCTGTAAGCAACTTCATATAGAACAGGGGTTAACATAATTTTCAAACATTCATTGTAAAAAGGTCAGTATTTCAGTGTCTGACACATTGAAATACTGACCATTCCACAGTTCGCTGCTACGATTGAAAAATTCATTATTATAACTGTTACTTGGACAATATAAATATGAGTCACAATCGCTACTTAATCATCAGTAAACAGCTACTATTTATTGATGATGTATCTGTCGCAGTCTATTTTGATTATTAACCTTTACAAAGTTTAATGTTTTTCAGTCGTAATATCTATTTATCATAATATGTAATAAATCATTTTTTAGTTATATCAAAACAAAATCATTTCCGCGGTCGTTCGAGGCGAATCCGCATAGTATAATGATCGGGCGCGTTCCACGCAGATCAAGGAGGTGATCCGGCAGGGCGTGGAGGTGCCGGAGGGGCAGAACGACCTGCGGCGCATGCAGCTGCGCGAGCTGGCGCAGCTCAACGGCACGCTGCGCGAGACGGACGCGCCGCGCTGCGCCAACTGCAGCGCGCACGACCACAAGACCTGGCTGTGCCCCGACAAGCCCAACGTCACCAGCGCCATCGTGTGCTCCTCGTGCGGCGGCGCCGGACACATCGCGCGCGACTGCCGCGCCAAGCGGCCCGGCCAGGGGCACCCGCACCACCACGCAAACAAGGTACGCTTTTACGAACTATATCGGTTTTGAATAGCGCCATACCTTTTGTTCTTTGTTTCGTAGATGTGTTATGACAATCTACGAAATGCGATTGCGATTGAGAGACAAAATCTAGGAGATAGCTTGCAACAACAACATCACACTGCAGTTATCAACTCACATGCAAGAATTTGTATAGATAGCTGTATTAAATAACTAGTCCGTCATACCGAAAGATGAGACGCGAATGATTATTAGGGCTTGAAGTGACGTGTGTTCGTAATAAAACGCAACCGTTCGGGATAAGACTTCTTTTATTACTGTCCTAAATCTATTACA
>DWNE01011020.1:0-10038 GCA_018249875.1 Cecropterus toxeus
CACGCCCTGAGTGTTCTTGTAAATTTTATCGCAGTGCCTTAACATGTCAGGCGTGTTCAAAGTTCTTTGTAAAAAAATACGTCGGCATTGGAGGGGTATTGGGGAAAAAGAGAATAGCATTGAACGTATTAATTGTGTTGTAAATGTTCAGTATACTATGCTATTTGTATGTCTAAATAAATAAATAGTATATCACATCTGTTAAGATTGTATTGTATACTATACGAGAGGACGAAAAATGATTGCCGCGAATTAATATACTAAGGCTTAAAGGCGTAAGCCAAAACCGTAAGAACATTTTAAATAAAAAAAAATGTATGCTATACCAATTTCATTAATTGATAAACCGTTTTTGATTTTTAAAATTTTGTAGAGTCAAGCTTTTATATTCGTTTCTTTATTACATTTAGACATCAGACAGTATACATTAATATGTATTTATGTATTTATTTATTTAAACAGATAAAGTTATTTAGTCACTGCACTGTACAATTAATTTTAATTACTTAAACTTAAGTGATGTGAATTTTGTATATTCACTTATTACATTCCCATGTTAGTGTGTCTTCTTACTTAAATTTATTCTATTATAAATCAGTCTTATTTGAGAATAAATGTCTATAACCTAAATATAATAACCTATAGGATTAGCCTATAAAGACATGTTACTTCTAATAAATACCGAACATAACATGACAATTTGGATAACAATATTACGTTGCTAACGTTGTTGATTGTCCACGTCGTCCACGTTGCGAGCACGTCGAGGCCGTTCTCACAAAGAACCTTGTCACGGACACCCAAACAAACATTTTGTTACCTACTAACAATATTGTGCTTAATATTGTCGCTTTCAGACTATTTGATCGAGTATTTCTATATGAAATGTTACATGAGTCGATACGTTTTACTTAAAAAAAAAAAGAAAAATAATTATAATTAAGACTAGAGATTGAGGCAACGATTCTCAAACTTTTGAAATTATCTTGTATCTTAAAAACTGTTTCATATTTTGTTTTATAAAAACATTTTAAAATATTTCACTAAAAGAGAAAAATATGTCTAGAGTCTCAGGTACATTTTTGATATTTTACTTACATTTTCTTAAGTATGTAAAACTAGAACATATGCCGATTTTGAAATGTATATTACCGACTTTTTTTAAAATATGGCTATGATTATGTTCTCGTTGTCCATGTGTTTATTGCATACGTTCTATTCTAAATCAGTGTAAGTAAAACTGTTTTTGGTCAAAAAAATATAAGTGGTCTCATTTGTAATGAGGACGGCCAGTAGAACGCAGTATTCAGGGATGTTTTAAGACAGAAATAAATATGGCTGTCGTTTTCAGACCGATCCTATATGGAGATAAATTTATGAAGATAAGTTTTACGTCTTAGAGTTTGAGATCAGTGCTCGGCTCCTTACTGTATTGGTATACTGTTAGGTTAGGTTAGGTTAGCTTTAAAAATGTTTGATTTCACTAACCCCTAATACTTAGGTAGAATTAAAAGACATTCGAAGTGTGATATGTCCTAGGTTGAACAGATAACCAGCCCAAAAATTATCAGTAATGAACTTGCAGCAGGGAAGGAAGACATATTTATCCGAGAGTTGGATAAGTAAAAAATCTGTAATTGACTTCAGATAGAACCCCTATTCGATATAAAGTTTCTTAGAGACTTCTTTGGGCAGTAACCCATGATCAAGTGCTTTCTGGTCGTTTGCTTCATTCTTATAAAATATATAAAAACCAGGCTCTAATAGAGAGAAAGGATAAGATAAAATAGAGAAAAAGGGATAATTCTGATGGATTTTACTCCATGTACAGGGGAAGTACGCCATGTTGATGCTCGTTAAGTCTATAACTCACCGTTCATGGCATTTTTCCTCGGCCAGTCCGAAGGCTTTCACGGCGAACCGGTCGGCTCACTTCCTGTGCTTTGTAAATGTCGACCTATATCCGCCTACGAATGTGTAATGATATGTACATGTTCTTTATAGCATACAGGCTTTATAGATAAAAGATAACATATTAACAAGAATATTTAACAGGTAGTCGTACCCTTATCTATGGTTTTAAAGGAATGCAATTTGTATAGATAATTCACATAATATCTTACTGATACTATTAATGAGAAAGTTTGTGATAGTGTCATTATGAGACATAATTATGTGTTCGATGCTCTTTCACGGAAAAACTACTGGTTGGATTTAGCTGAAATTTTATACACAGATAGTTAATGGCCTGGATAAACATATGTGATACTCATTACCTTGGTGTGCGTGAGCGTATGTAATACGTAAGGATCTCAAAGGCCTTGAGCGAGACAAAGTGAAGGCCTTATACACATTGTTAAATGGAGTTTTTGGTAAGATTTTCCAATAGTCATAATTGCCACTAAATTTTACCTACTAAATATACCTATGCTTTCTTCCTTTCTGACTGTCTTTGATTTATCCCCATCCACCGTGTTGAAATTGTGCGAAAGGTTATTCAAGATCGACCCATCAAGGCACACATTCATTGAGTAATTTCAAAAGTGATTGGCCGATAAGGCCGAAAATGAAACCGAAACACATTTATTTGTATTTTTTAATAAGATCGTGTAAAAATTGAAACACATTTTATTTTAATTGTATTTTTTGGAAATAATATCATGTTAAGATAAGCTTAGTATGTAGTTTGAAATTAAAACTAATTTTAGTTACATAGATTTTAAGCCTTAAAAAGTCGCGATAAGACCTTTTCTCTAGCGATAAGTATTTAAAGTGCCTACAGACTAAACCATCTACTTTAAATTACTTATAGTACTTTGCTGTGGACACAAAGTTGAAGCAACTAATTTACAAAGTTCGCGATGGCCAGCGAGCCGTTAAAGAGGTAAATTTCCTTTGAAAATCACATTAAAAAGTATGAAATATAATATTGAAGCAAAGATTAAATTAATTTATAGCAATATAAGTATACTTTTTTATTTACGTCAGACAGAGGGTGATGTTTTTCGATCGTAGTCTGTATATATGTTAGTATGTACATTTCTTTGGTACACGCTAAAGCTCTAACGTCTTGGCAGCTAGTGGCATATGACATTAAATTAGAGTTAGGCTATAATTTTTAAATATGGCGCCTGAAAATAGGAAAAAAAGATACAAATTTTTATTATTACGACAATATGGCTATCAAAAGTAAGTAAATAAACCACATTAAATGTGTATATGTATGAATACTTCTATGTTACTAAAACTGAAGGCAGTCAATCGTTTTTTTTCTGTTGTTTGAGTCGGGTTTTTTTTTATTTAAATATTTTAACAATGTTACTTTGTTCATTATTACATTATTTGTTTATCTATTTATAAGTATTTGATTGTTCGCTATTATATTATTTTTCAAGTTCCTTGAATCGTTCAACAGGTTATTTAGCGACAATAATAACATGCTTTGTAGTCAGTCTATGTTGAATGTAACGCAGTAGGCAGTAACTATTATTCAAGCGATACCAGACTTGATTCCTGTTTTAAAACTGTCATTACGTAAGAATGCGGCTCAATTTAACATAAATATTGTATTAGAATAAAACATAAATATGCTTCATGGCGTTTCTCTGTTCTAAGGACTATGTTGGAACGCCTCAGATACGTTGTTATAAAGCAAATATGAGTGGTTGTGTTATCGACGGAGTAAAACTGGGGTAGTACCCTTTGTGGCCGAACCACAAAGGGTTCCACCGGAGGCACTTCCACACCTATTTCTGCATAATGACAGCAGTGTTGAGCGATTCTGTGTTCTGTTCTAAAGGTAAAACAATCATAGTAATCCGGGGCGTTCTTAGCCTTAAGTGGTAGCAACCAATTTCAGGTAATATGAAGTCTTATTTGAGTTTCATTGCTAATGTCCATGGGGTGCAGTGACCACTTATCAGGTGAACTCGTAGCTCGATTGCTACGTCTATAAAATATATATTTTTTTAATTACATAGCTGTATCTAATGATAAGCCGGACGGGCCATCTGATGGTAAGTAATCACGTCGCCTAAGGACACTTGGAACACCAGAGAAGTCGCCAATGCATCGACGGCTTTGAAGGAGAGCTCTTTGCACTGTTCTTGAAGAGCCCCATGTTATAGCGCTCCGGGAATACTGCAGGAGGGAGCTTATTCCATATTCTTCGTATATGCGTTAATGTTGATTGAGCTCTACGGTTTGCCTGCGGCAGTATCAATGCTCCATCTATTTGTGTTTTGTGCTAAAATCTGCCAAAATTTATCAATTTTACGCGTACAAAGTAGCGGAAAATACTAGTATATTAATAAGATCATTAATTAGCATTCGTTTCCAACTTGTTCGTAAATAAATTGATTAATGAATGCATTTATATTTTCATCAATACATTCGGAATTTACGTATTCGTTTGTTAATTAATCAATTTATTCATTATTTATATTCATTAATTCATCGTTGGCTAGATCTTCTTTGTGAATAACAAGGCGATTATTAAAATAAATGGTACTCAATGTTATAGCTGACTGATCAGAAATTTACACTAGGTCATCATGGCGGGAGATGCCCTACAATGGACGCATAGTTATTACTGTGAAGCTGTGGAATCATATAGTCAGTTTATGAAGCGAAGAGGGCTACTTAACATATTGTTAGGGTCATGACATATCCTGACAGTAGATGTTATTTTCAAGCGGGTGACGTTTGCTGTTTATACGTAAAAGCTCTTGCAAGCTCAGTTGTTGGGTGATGTTTCGTCGAGTTCGCTTGCCAAGGGGAACCTCTGCTCGTCAGAATGGCCAAACTGCCTTTTTGCTTATTAAATTTGAGTGTAATAAGTTGGTAACAATAAGTACAAAAGGGCCATGTGCTTTGATTTTGTTTAATTTTCCACTTTTGATTCTGATTTCTAAAAATTATTTATATTTTTTCTCGTGAGAAATGTCATAAGAATATAAAAAAAATACTTTTCGAAATGTATTTTTTGGAACAGACTACAGAGCATACAGTCTACCACATGGTCAGTGATCAATACTCCCGTGAGTTACCAAAGACTACGTAGAAAAACATGTTTTTCTAGTCTTGTATATTGTATATACAAGGCTTTGTATATATATTATTATGGGTATTTGTTGTATATATATTATTATTTAGAAAAACATTCGGTAAGGAGAAAGAAGAAACTTTCTCATTCTGGGAGAGGATCCGTCCAGCAGTGGGACAATAATGGATTGACGATGAAGGTAGAAAGCTTATCGAAACCATTTTGTAATAAGGCAAAATTAGAGGCATTTTGTGATAAGGCAAAATCTAATGGTAGATGGCCACTGCCGCCCATAAACATCGGTAATCACACCACACACAATCACCTGAGATTGTCCAGAAATGCGCTGCCACCGTGAGGACTAACTTGAAACGCTTCGGATGTGCATAATATATTTACCTGACTGTGTCAGAAGAAGGGGGTTTTTCGAGCGTATGTATGTATATTTGTATGTATGTATGTATGTTTGTTTGTATGTATGTCCGTTTCTTTGGCACGCGCTACAGCCCAAACGGCATAACGGATTGTGACGTGTGACATATCATTAGAATCGTCTCAGTTTGCATAGTGACATAGGGTATATAATTTAAAAAAATGGCGCCTGATAAAAATAGAGAAAAAGGGAGGGGAGGTACGAATTTTATTTACTTTTACGACAATATGGGTATCAAATGAAAGCTAGAAAATAGACCAATCTTAACATATTTGTATTATAATACTTTTACTTAGAAATTTTGACAAAATCTCAATAAAACGTTAAATTAAAAATACGTATATGAACAAAAATTTCGGTTTAAGCAGTTTTTTTTTGTTTGAATGTTTTAACGATGTAACTGGTATTAATCATCTCTTAAAGAACTTTAAAACGATAATTGTCTGTATATATATTCCCGGTGCTCATAATAAAAAATCACAGGTGTTATACAGCATTACATATTCCGAACATTTAACATATTACATAACAAACATATATACCATTTACTGCAATAACAAGTTTGTAATGTTCTGAAATACCTACAGATGTAAAATAATTGTTCCAATGCGTTTGCATCAACATGAGAATTAAGGTCAATTGCAAAATGTTCCAAGTCTGGTGAAAGTAGTTCTTTGCGACCAGTGCTAAGACCTTCCACTCCCCCCTTTATTACCCAGCTAATGTTTGGTATTGTGGTGAATGTATGCCGGTACGGGGGGCTTGGTAAGCTGGTCGTTTGTCGAATAACTTCGCAGGCAGAAATATGTGGCTGGTTCTACGATTGTATTAGACGAAGGGTTCTAGTTATCGAATAATGTGATTAGTTTGTTCTACGGCATTCTGGACTGTACTGCGTTTGCTGTAGCGTAACTGTGAGATTGAACAAGTGTATCAACTTTTATGTTTCAACAGGAATTTCGTCTATCAAACCGACCGAAGGGTAAATAAAGGCTCAAGGACTGTGATTATGGGCAAGTGATTTGGAGCATCTGATGACGGCTTTAGGTAGAATTCTTGTTTTATATAGAAGCCCGTTAGGTAACCTGCCTGCTTTACTCGTTATGTTTAAAATATATATATAGAAAAATAAAGTACGTAAAAAATGTTATAGAGGTCCTCGGACTTATCACAAATGGACAAATTGCTATTATAGAACTTATCCTAATACGTTCCAGTTTACTTCGTACTAAACAGAATCTGTAAGGTCTCTATCGTTTTTTTTAATATGAACAGAATTTGTAAGATATTACATTGCTTTTTGTAAAAAATTGAAGTATGTAGTCCAGTACCTGATAGTAAGTGACCACTGTCGTCCATGGACATCTATTATGAACCCCAAATAAGATCAAAGCCTTACCTGAGGTTAACCACAGATGCGTTGCTACTCCTGAGGACTAAATTGGAACGCTTCGGATATGTCTCCCTTACCACACCCTGCAGACCAGAAAACAGTATGTATAAAATTTAACTGTTCTACGCAATTCGAACAAGAAATATCTCCTTCAATTATTTATTATCAAATACTGCTCTTACGATGGAAAACATCGTGAGGAAACCTGTACTAAGTTCTCTAAAAAAAGGGTTCTCAAAGGTATGTTAAGTCTACCAATGAGCACTTTGCCAGCGCGGTGGATTATGGCCTAAAACTCTCTCACTCTGAGAGAAGACCTGAGCCCAACAGTGGGACAATAATGGGACAACTGTTCTACTGTTTCTTTTCATCTTAACATTTTTGTCCTACTGTTGTGTTGTACTATTTGTACAGGTTCCCATCGACCTGGGTTAAGGCCATAGTCCACCATCATAAAGCATCAGCTACCATTTAAATGTGGTAGAACCAACGTAGTTCGACCGGGGAGGTACCACCGCCACACCTATTTCTAGCGTGAAGCAGTTTATGAGTTTCGTTGGAAGGGTGTGGTTGCCGGCTCTATTCTATATGAGGCGACCATCTTAGTCTTCGGGAGTAGCAACGCATCTGTGATCGACATCAGATAGAATCCCTGTTCTATATTAGGTTTCTTACAGATATCTATGGGCGGCAGTTACCACTTACCATCAGGTTGACTGCATGCTCGTTTGTTACTTCAATCTGATTTAAAAAAATCATTGCCATTATAATGAGCTGAAAGTTGAATTGAGTGATTACTTTAACTACATTCTTAATTTTACAAAATTATGCTATATGAACAACACATGAGCCAGTATTTGGGTCACATGTCTTTTTGGACATGTAATTTTGCAAACTTCCGGACAAGTAAACGCGTTAAAGTTTTATGAACTGGAAATACCTTTGAGGATAATTTTTATGTCCGCAGCGAAAAAGAAATGTAACACCGTTGGATAGTTATGAACTAAACTTTTACCCACTGGAATTGTTATGCCTGGGATAAATATAGAAATATAATTTTACAAATGTTTTTTAATTTCAATTTGAAAATTCAGTTTTATAACTGCAGTTTACTAGCCACTGCAGTTGAAGACAATTGTTTTTTTTTATTTTGAGTAACAACGATCATGCAATACCTTTAGCCATGTGTTAGAACCAATATAGTTCTGTATTCTTTGACTGGGGAAGTACCACCGTCACATCTATTTCTAGCGTGACCGTTTCACGCAAGAAATAGATGTTTCCTTGCGTTTTGGTGGAAGGGTGTAATTTCTATATCACTTATGAAGAAAACTCATAAAAAGTTTTGTAGTATTATAAAATCAAAAACCGGCTGCTTAAAAACTGTTTTTAAGTAGTCGAGTTGTTTGTTTCAATTTTTTAACAATACACCTCATTAATGCTTAATTCGCTTATACGTAGAGCGATTGCTAGAAGAATGTTCCGGTTAAGGAAACTTCAAAAACCTCGAAAAAACCATACAAGCGTATAAGTAACGAATATGTCAGGTATTTTGCTACCATTTTCGTCACTCCACTGCTGTCGGAAACGTACAACTTTCACCACCAACCGTATGATTGGTGATTTCGCAAGTTCACCTTATAAGCTACAATAATTGGTAATTAAAATGAGTGCTCGTTGCTTGTTTTTTTATTAGAAAGCAGAGTTTAAGTTATAGCGTATTATGACAGCGGTCAATGTACTTGTTTGTTGTGACTGATGCGGTAATTTACTGAAGAGTGGTTTTAACGGCTGACTTATTACAGGCTAGCTTATTCCTGTGGCTCTTACCGCTTAACCCGCTTCACTACGGTTATGAGTATTTCATGTTTTAATTAAGTCATAATCTAACTTGTAAACTATTTAACCCAAGTCATAAAATATTTAATCTATGTCATAAACTATTTAATCTAAGTTATAAACTATTTAATCTAAGTTATGAACTATTTAATCTAAATCATGAACTATTTAATCTAAGTCATAAACATAACTATGTGCCAAATTTCATTGGAATCCGATTATTAGTTTTTACACGAAAGAGTAACAAACACACATATATTTTCATAAACTTTCGCTTTTAGTAGTAGTAAGATGGTGTGCATCATAATACTAAGGAGTAACAACGCAACCGCTGTTCTATGTAGAGTTAGTTATGCACGTATGCTCGTAGGCGGTGGTGACCACTTGCCATCAGTTGAACTGTACTCTCATTTGCTACTTTGTTATAATATTTCAGCTACTAGTGACAACGGTAATTTTTTTAAGGGAGAATTCTCCAATACTTTAATTCTTCGATCATTTTAGAGGTTGATTTGTGATCAAGCTAAGCTTGATTTTAAGTTGAACTCTAATAAATCTTAAGATAACGTTAAAATACCTAGATATCTCTAAATATTTGTGAGTCAATATCAATACATCTAACATTTGTAAGTGTCTTTTGATCCTAATAACAATAAATATTATTGTCGTGTCTCTCCTAAATGCCTCACCTTATTTCTGTTGAATCTGTCGTAAGGCTAAATACTTCAGATGTTCTCAACCTTAACGCTAGAACACTACTGCAGGCATGGCCTTCTAGGTGCATATCTCTTGCTACAACTGGGAGAGGCCTGACGAGTACTTGCCTTGCTACTTGAAAGGTATAAAATATTGGGTAGCATAAAGTCACTAGTCGCCACCCAAATTTAATGTAGGTATCAATTATTTTCGAAGTATCCATCTTAAATTGTGTAAATTAGGGTATTTAATCATAAGCGCTTAATTACATATTTAAATATAGCATATTTTTATATAACTTTTACATGCAAAAAAAGAACATTCTAAAATGAAATGAAAATGAATGAAACAATTTATGACATATAATTGAATTATTGCAAATTTTTAAATAACTACATAAAAATCTTTAAAAGTTGAACATCGCTGGATTAATCGTAATGAGAATTGTTAGATCTATATCCCCGCTTTCCACTTTGTTACTACATGAGCTTAACTATCATTCAGTACAGACAGAAGAGTAAACATTATTATATTATAAGTACTTTTTATGTTACTCAGTAATTCTTAACGCTTTCAACACACATAGCTCCACACTGGGAGTTATTGCTGTACTCTGGAAGCCATGATTTTTTT
>DWNE01011021.1:0-10036 GCA_018249875.1 Cecropterus toxeus
AGCTTTGAATTACTAAAAAGATTATTTATTTCGAAGTTTTAGGTTATATTTTTGTTTGGTGATCAAGATATAGATATGTATTGTCGTTTTTTTTTTGTTCGTCGTTACATATTGTCCATATTGCCGTTTTTTGGGTCAAAATTGAAAACAATAAAAAATCGATTATTTTTTTGCAAAAACATCGATTTTTAGAAAATCGATTGTTTGATTAACGTAAATAATTGATTATTATAAAATCGATTTTTGCCTAGCCAAGTCACATCCCTAGCCGTAGACGAGTTGCTTCCCTTGAAGATTAAGTAGAAACGCATTCGATAACTATATTTTTTTAATATGCATTTGTTTTTTTCTATTTCATAAAATATATTTCAGCCCATGCCATTTTTTAGGCTTTATTGTCGAGACTATAATAAGTTGAATACAGAAATAGTGAATCAATATTGACACAAAATTTACGGAAACTCATATTTTATTAATCGTACACCTAAAATATTTTGGGATATGTGAATGTGAAATATTTAAAAAAACGATTTTTAATTTAATTAATATAAATTTATATACCTGTAATAACTGTCATTTATTAGAAAACCCATAGGATTATTCACATATTACTAAACTATTTTTTGGAACTGCTTTAAATCTTTGTGTATTATTTGGGTTCACCTACAAAACTGTGTACAAGTTGTACAAGCCAAAAACTGTTACTGGAAGTGTTTGTAAGATTTAATTAAAATAGTAAAATTTATTAACCCGCTATTTTTTGCAACTTGTTTTAAAATAACTATTTATTACAATTATTATTGAGTTCTATATCAACATACATATAATTGAATAAAATACTTTTTTTTCTTATAAAGATTTTTAAAAATATTGTTAGGTACGACGATATTAAAACCATTTTCTATTACAGTCCTCATTCAAAATAATAATTGCACTCAAGCATAAGGGTCTCAAAATGTTGTATCTCAATTTGTATCGGAGGGCATTGCAAGGGTTTAGCCATTATTATCATAACGAGGTGCGTGGAAAGGGGACATAGGGGCCGAAGGGCCGTCCGACATCATTAACTATTTCGTTTAGTGATAAAAAACGTTTGCAAATTTTTATCGTTTGGTTATATTATTCTTTTATTTTGATTCTTGAAGAAAACAGTAGTATATTATTATGTGACCGCGAACGTATGTTACGAAAACATATCAATCACTAAAATGTGTTTAATAAACTACGTCGTAACGCAAGAACAAATTATTTCACAACGAAATATAAAAACAAAGGTGACTGAGCCAGAGATCTGCGTCTTTGTTAAAGAAATAATTTAGGGAATTTAGATAAGGAAATAAGACTGGCCATTGCTATAGAAAGATTTTGTTAATTTAAATGCAAAAACAAACGAGAATACAGTCTATTTGGTGATAACTAATTGCCTTGAATAGGCTTAGTTTAAAATAGACTAGAAATATCTTCCTACCCTTGAAGGATATGTTATTATGTAGCTATTATACTACTTTAATTATCATACGTTGTTGTATTTTTAGTTTTCAAATATTTTTTTATAATATGTTTGTGTAATTTATTCGTTGTTCGTTCAATATATGGCGGTAATGGGGAACCTAGGATTTATTCTTCCACACAGCATCACAGGGAGGAGGGTTGGATGAAGAATCAGCGATTGCACAAACCTTCGTCAACAAAAGTTAAGTCTAGTAGTCTTAACGCTAGTCTTATTGTGGTACCTATTTATGATTAAAAAGGTAATAAACAATTATTATTATTATATTGCTTTGTGTGTCCCTTCTTAATTGCGTACCACACAGTTGTGTAGCGCTGTTGTGTTCTGGGTTTCAGCAGATCAGCAGTATACTACTGTTATACTGCACTTATAGATATAATTATATGTTACAGAGATACATCCTTTTACTGCATCTGATCCATTTAAAGATATCCTTGGGCGGTCTTTCAAGAGTAGGATTAAGTTAGTACGTGACGCAAAAGGGGCGTTATTCGTGATTTATGGACCTTGTAATCCCTCCTTTGGAGGCAATATTAAGCAGATAATATTGTTGTGAAAAAAATCGTGCCAGTCAGATGATAGATAGGCTTTTCGTAGAAAGGAAAATATTGTGATTACATACTTTTGTTGTATTGGTGCTCTATGGTGCTTGATTGACAGCGATGAAATAAAGTAAGCGAATGCTTCGATGGTTGCCTTTAGATAAAATATTGTTACAATTTGGAACATTTTAGTGTACTTTACATGCTTTATCACCTCGTGAACTGGCAGGTAATTGATTGAAAAAGAAATGAGTAAGTTACAAAAAATAATTATTGACATTAAACATAATGCTATTTCTAAAACCTTCATGTGTATTAAATTATATTGTGTATTAGCTTTTACCACACTAACGAGTATCCTATATATCCAAGTTTAAACTATCTCTGGCCAGATGGTAGAACCAATGTAGTTCGACCGGGGAAGTACCACTGACATACCTATTTCTAGCGTGAAACAGTTCTTGAGTTTCGATGGAAGTGTGTGGTTGCCGATTCACTTTTATATGAGGCGACCATCTTAGTCCTCGAGTGTAGCGACGCATCTGTGGTCGACTTCATATAGAACCCCTGTTCTATATGAAGTTGCTTAGAAATGTCCATGGTCGGCAGTAACCACTTACCATCAGGTGGGCTGCTTACTCGTTTGCTACTTCATATGAATAAATAATAATAATAATAAATTTCTATATGTTAAATTTTCGGAAAATCCGACCAGTTACTTTGCATGCAAGTTGCAATAAAGTTTAATTTTTGCTGGCTTTTAACCTATCAAAAAACTTGCTTTAATTATATTTTTTAATCTTTTCAAGACTCGCGTGTTACACGCATGACAGGAAAATAATTTATGAATTAATACATTGAAATTGGCATGCGTGCTAGTCTAATAAAGCAAACGCGTTAAACTTTATCTTTAGCGCGCTTTGCGTATATAATCGGTCGGGGCAAAAGTATTTTCGTATTTTGAACGCATTATTACTAATCAAACCTATTTGGCTGCACTGAATGTAACTGGCTGATTTTAATACCATTAAATGTTGACATTCTGAAGATGTAATAAATTTAAAAAAAACTTGTTTCTGCCATTTTTCAATTCTCTTTCAAGCAAGCAAAAACGTAAAACATGTGACGAACGCCGCAAATAAAATTTGCGCGGTTTACGGACCTAATGCAGTATCAATAAGAGTAGCACAAATGTGATTCAAGCGTTTTAAGTCTGAAAATTTTGTGTGAAAGATATGGTTCGCTCTGGACGCCCTATCATAGATAAAATCAGTGCCATCTTTGGGAAAGTCGAGCAAGATCGATGTTTTAATAGCTACGATGTTGTTGAAGAACTGGATATTAAAAAAAATTAAAAAAATATACCTAAAAAAAATATTTTCCTTTGAATGAACAATACGAAAATACCTTACCCCAACCTATTATAACATTCAAAATGGCGGCATTTATATTCTTGTCATTCATTCTCAAAAACATATAAAAGACGACATTAAGAAAATAAACTATCCAACCACGTTATAGATAGAAATAGATCCACATATAAGATATCGTATCAATTTTCGTGTCAGAATTCACGGTTTGACGAATAGAAAAAGATAAGATTAAGTTCAAGTCCTTATTCCAGGAATTTCATTCAATCGCGCACCTAAATCGTTTATTGCAAAAGAGTTCAAGTTATTCGTTAGAATGGGTCCTATCAAAATTTGTCGAGAAATTTCTTTTGATGTTTCGCAAAGTATTCTTGTAAGACAATATAAATTTATGAAGCGAATACAATTCTCGATCTTTTTCTATAAAAGAGTAAATATCTAATCTTACTTTGGTAACCTCTTGTAATCCGACCTGAAAAGGCTACATATTTGATTACGTTATTTTTTTCATGTTACAGAAACAGTAAACGTATATGTAATTTCCTTTATATTAAAATGGTATTATTTTGTTCTTGTAATAACTTTATCGCCGATCGTAGAAAGAAAAGGAAATAGGTACACTATGTTGTGTACCTATTTCCTTTTCTTTTCATGTTGATAACTAATAATGTTGTTTTATTTCCTCGAAACTATTTCTATCTTACAAAAGCAAAGTTTTGCAAGTTAAGCAAATTTTGCTACGTGGCCTTTACAAAGTTTTAAAAGAGGCGTTCTAACTTTATCTTCAAGATAGCAATGCATTTGTAGCGGTCATTGAAGACGTCGATTTGAAATGAATTTAGATATTTCATACTTATATATGGTAATTGGTCACTGCCGTCCTTGGACATCTGTATGAAACTTCATAGTATATAGAAGAGAGTTTCCATCTCAAGCCAATCACACGTGCGTTGCTTTGCAAGAGGACTAAAATGGTCGCTTTATATCTAGGAATAGTAAAGCCGGTAATTACACCCTTTCACCGAAACAACTGATTTACGCTAAAGATACTCGCTCTATCACTTTGCATGCACATTCGTTAATACAAATTGCTAAAAATTAAATCACGCATAAAATTTACCGTCCCTTTCTGTGTTTATACTGAAACTCGAACAATTTTAATATGGTTAAATAATTAAGAAAAAACAATTATCTTTTCATTACATACAATATATGATTCTTTATTATAATTATGTTTTTTTTTTTAATTTTCTATTAAACTACATATTTATCATTATAGTTAATTTTAAAGAACAACAAAACAGTAATAACAGTGGAAACGAGTACGATTTTTGTAATTCCATTTTCCCGATCTCAAGTTCTTTGTTCGAAGATCTCATTAGTCAGTTTGGAGGTGCGTACGTGCAGCCGAACGGACGTGCGCTGGGTTCCGTTCATTGTAATTTGAATTAGATAATAACAATGAGGAGCCTGCATACGCCTATTTGCTGTGTACGCCGTGACTGATCAACAAAGTCGACAATCGGATAGGTATTGTATTATTGTATATTTCTAGCTGCTCGCAAATTAGCTTTCTTATTTTCTGTTCAATTTCACGTGTATTTACTACAGGACGAGTCTTGAAACACTATTTGCGCTCTAGAGTAGCACGTTTGGGCGGATGAGGGATGGCGTAATGCATATTTGTCAACTTGCAAATACATGATCGCTTCATATATAAGTGAACCGCCAACCATATCCTTCCGCTGACACGCAAGAACTGCTTTACGCTAGAAATAGTTGTTGCAGTGGTACTTCCCCGGTCGAAATACAATGGGTCCACCACCTTGAAAATTTGATTTTGAATTTTAAAATTGCATCGGAACAACTGGATTGGCCATACGTCGTCTACTTCAGGGGTACTAGCGTCAAGATGAAAGATAAAGAAGAAAGATTTTTTGAAAATCACTTCGCTCTTAACGTAGATTACCTGTCGCCACAGCACGTGACAAGGATTCCTTAATTATCATTACGAAACACCTTAGTTTTTTCGTACATCCAATATCCATGGGGACCTAAATACAACGCTTCCGCACGTAAGCACATCGTTACTGACAAGGGAAATTCTCGAATTAAGGCGCTAAGCCGAAAATTCAATTCGATATACACGTTTATTTTTTCGTCTACCTAATTTCGTAACTTTGATATGTCTGAATAATATAATGTAATTATAAAGTAAATAATAATAAGAGATAGATTTTCAGCAAATAAACACATAATACAAAAATATATATTTATACACATATATTTCCATAGGTTCGCGTGCAAACCGCAGAATAAAAATATTCAAAAAACATTTTTAACATTAAAATACATCGAATATTCAAGTGATGCAGCCATAAACATAGGAAAGCTGAGGAAAACTTTTATACTTAAAGTTAGTGCCCCCAGTTACATCTGCTTTTACAAAACTTTTGTTAGAGTATGTAGATTTAAATAAAATCAAAATCGAATTCTGTACTTTTGGTTCGGTGTGATTTCAAACATACATACAATTTTTTTTTCAATATGTTTATACGATGTACAAACACTTTCACTTTTATCATGTGTATGGATGTAGACTTTAATAGCAAATAAGCCTTGCTACCCATATGGGTGACATTCCCTTAATAACTACAAATAGAATTAGAGTAAGATGTACACAGGTGAAATTTCATTGCAAAGGACTAACTTGATATGTCTAATGCTATAGCTTACCATCCATCTGCCTTCTGAATCCAACGGTTTCCCGTTGTCTTCTTTAGTTCATTAGTTCACCTCGTCGGGAGGTGACCTGTGCTCCTGCCTAAACGTGGTCGCTACTCGACAAACTTTCTTTCAGCTTATCACAATTTTTAAATTAGAATACAGCAATACTTGGCAATTATAATACGGGACAGAAATCGGTGAGGCGATAGCACTGCAATAAACAAATTAGAATAGGTTCTAGTAGAAAAGCTCTTTTAAATATCAGATTTAATTAGCAAACAAGGATGCAGTCCACTTGATGGTAACTTATTTCTGCCACCCTTGGAATCGGTGAGAAACACCATATAGGACTGGGGTTGTCTGCGAAGACGATCACTGACAATTAAGATGGTTGCCTCATATATATATATATGAACTTGAACATATATATATATATATAAATAAGCCGACTACCTCACTTTTCTACCGAAACGCAAGAACTGCTCCACGCTAGAAATAGATGTGGCGGTGATACCTCCCCGGTCGAACTACACTGGTTCTATCGTACCTGTAATTTTTTTTATTGTACTATTGTTGTACTACATTACACTACATTCGTTTACATTTGTTTTACTACTGTCATTAGGCTTTTAGTTATACTTCAAAGGCTAATAGATAAAATGCTATCACGCACCGTATAAAAAAGTACCCTCATTTAATAGTTTTGTCCCAAATCTCCAAATCATCAGGTTAGAGCGGTCATTGGGTTCTACCCTAGGGGAACGTAATGACGGGTTCCGGGAATGTAATTATGGAGGGAAATTGTTTTGCCGAGAGTGTGATATAAAATAATATGTACTTAATGTGTATTTTCATCTTTATGACTATGTGTCGAAGTGGATATATGCATTAAGATGCTCAAAATATATTTCAAATTTATATGTTGAATGTCTGAGGAATTTTAAATTTTGTTGTTATTCATAATAATTCGAACTCTATCTAGCTACACAATTCGCAATGATGAAATTCGTAGGAAAACAAAAGTTACCGACATAGCTCTCAGAATTAGTAAGCTGAAGTCGTAATGCGCAGGCCACATCGTTCGTAGGACAGACAACCGATGGAGTAGAAGAGTCCTCGAATGGAGACCACGTCGGTGTAAAAGGAGCACTGGCCGGCGCCTGACCAGCTGGACCGATGCGCTGAGGAAGACGGCGGATAACCGCTGGATTCAGAAGGCTCATATCTCGTTGGAGTGACGCCAGTTAGGAGAGGTCTATGTCCTGCGTCCTACGTCTCCAGTCCAGCACGGGACTTTCAAAGACTGATGGATGGATTGATGGATTAATTACGTTATTGATGGAAAGTGAGCAACGCCATGGGAAAGAAGTGATCTTGCTTCAAAAAAATACTTGATACCTAATAGTTCTCTTAGCACTAGAGAACTATTATCAAGCATTTTTTAACCGACTTCCCAAAGGTATCATGGTTATCAAATAACCTCTCTTAGGTTATTTGATAATAGTGTTCATACGCGAGGGAATACTTAAGACATCTTTATTACTTTTATTAAAGATATTTTTTTTATTTAATGTAGTCTAGAAAACGAGCTTGTCTTTATTTTAAGTTCACACGCTGTATGTATATCTTTAATATAGGATTCTGTACAAACTGTGTGTATAGTTGATATGTGATATTACAAATTTACATCGTTGTTTATAATTCATATGATGCGAGATTTAGAAATCCCCATCAATAATGTAGGTACAAGTTTACTATTTCGAAAAATAACATTATTTTAATAATATATTTAAAAGCAAATAATAGCATTTTTTCACTTAGCGCATATAGCAGGTGTAATGGCGTCGGCTGATGACGTCACGTCTTATCGTCACCTCAACATTGCATAGAAAAATTCGTTAATGCGATGATATCGTTATTTCTGATTAGTGTTTCAGTTAAAATGGCTGATTATAGTATTTTACACTTTTATCTTATTAATATTATAAACACGCGCACGCTTTTAAAGATACGCTTCCTACACGCATGGCCCTACACTAGGATTTTCTTCTATGTCGTAAGTGCCATGAACATACACAAAGATGAATACACAAACAGCCGGACCCATAAAAGAACTAAATTGAACATTCAGATATCTGCCCAGCCGGGGACCGAATCTGGAACCCACTGCGCGTCAGCGTTTTAAATGTTTTAATATGGCTTACATGCCTTTTATACTATGCCGCAGTATAATTATATATGGTATGGTTTTAGACGCTTACTTGCAACTCTTCAATATAAAATCATAAAGGTTTTTCACGAGAAAGTTAACGTTTCGTCCGGGCCACCAACACGTCCATAACTTACATAAATGATAGCTTAGAGAGCTGCCGTTTGGACAGCTTCCAAGTAAGGAAGTTCCTGTAACTTGCGGGATATAACTCAGCTCGTATTTTAGACTCACTGTTGCTATCAGTTTAAATTCGTATAGAAATAATACCTGCTCCCTAGCCAAGTACTCTTTGCGCTCGATTTAACGGTATAATCCGTAGATTTTCGAAATACTCAAAAAAACAGATGTTCATTCTTAAATGTGACATTTTCAGTACAATTATGACCCAACTAGTAGTTGCCGGCGACTTCGTAAGCGTAATAAGCAAACAGTCAAACCATTTCAACCTTCTTAAGAGTAGAATATCAAATATCCTTTCTTACTGAGTGCTTACATCATAAATGAACCCGTTTGTCTAAAATTGGCTCTGGGTTTTGTAATTTATGCTACGTGATGATTAGCCAAAAGTGAGACTTTTTTCGCGTTTTAGAAGATAAAATTTTTAGAGCGTATGTTTGTTTGTACGTATGTCCATTTCTTTGGCATGCGCTACAACCCAAACACTTTTACACACATAATACTTATACTTAACTATTTTGACATAAACTCATATGAAACGTTAAATTATCATTACGAACAAAAGAAGTTTAAAGCAGTGTTTTAATGTTTTTAACAATGTTACAAGTTAGAACTACAACATTACATATTATATATAGATATAACATTTCATTAAGACCTTAAGTGCCGATTCGAGGCCTATAGATCTTGACTAATCGGTCAGTGAGATAGATTTATTATGGATATATCCTGTATGATATACATATAATACCTTTTACATAGAACATGGCTTTAATGTTATTGTAAAGAAGACGAGACTATGTATTGTAAGGGAAAAAATATATCAGGTGGTAGAACCAGTATATTTTGGCCGCGGAAGTTCCACCACCACATCTATTTCTAGCGTGTAACAGTTCTTACATTTCGGTAGAAGGGTGTGCTTGCCGGCTTACCTATATATGAAGCGATCAACTTAATACTTGAGAACAGCAACGTATCTGCAATCGACTCCGTATAAGAACCCCGTGGAACAATTAGCATGGTTTAATCAGGAATTCAATTCATCAACAGAAGGTTTAGATGACATTTTAAAAAACTTACTTTCTGCCATGTCATCTAAACCTTCAGTTGATGAATTGAATTGATGATTGAATGTAAAGTTTGTCAATTTAGATAGTTAACTCGAATAATACTTCCACATCGTTATGCAACTGGAATAACACCATAAATAAGGCAAAAGCAATTAACCCCACTAACTACCCGGGAACGTTGAGAGCCGCTGCAACAATGGGACTAAAAGTACCCTCTAACCCTCTAATGTGACATTAAGCAAGCCACTATGGAAGTTAAATTATAACTAATGGTTAACTTTATGTACATTTGCATAATATCACCACTCATATAATAACAGCTTGCATATTAAAATGAGATTATAAACGCCATTTTTTTTAACTCGCTTTTATTAGCTTCGGTTGTATGTATGTATGTATGTATGTATGTATGTATGTATGTATGTATG
>DWNE01011022.1:0-10035 GCA_018249875.1 Cecropterus toxeus
GATGTTTGTGATAAAACTTCAAATTGAACAGAAGAACTTGTTCTGAAACTCTACTTAATTTGATGAAAAGAAGAGATTTATGTTATCTTCTTTAACTTTCGTTTCGTCCAAACATGTGTTCCAAATTAAAATATATATTAAATACTAATTTACATTTTACACAAAATCAGTGACTTTATGACTTATAAATTAAAAGTAGTTATTATATTTCTTTTTTCTAAATGTTCTATTAGTTTACATTCTAACAATAAATGAATAAAAGGTCACAAGTGTATCGATAATATTGATGAGATATCAATATTATCGATACACTTGTGACCTTTTATTCATTTATTGTTATATGTTTAATTAAGTGTTATATCTTTAATGGATATACTCGAAAGTGGTGCTTAATAAAAATACAGGAGAAAGCAGTTGATCACAAGATGTATTGTGCAAAATTTACAAATGAAAATTTTGAACAATTACACAGATTATAACAAAAATTATGCCACAGTTAATACAACGCAGATTTCTAAATGAAGTTATGCTACAGAGAAAACTACATAGATTAAACAGTCTATCACACTACAAAAATAGGACTACAATAGATTATCACATTCAAGGATTTGACTTGCCATATTCTTTAGATCAGGTTACACCCGCTCGATAACTATTACGAAAAGATAAATGATATAGTTGTGACGCATAGTGCATACCCATCATGTACTGCGACGCCGGAGCGAAGTGGCCGAAGTGTTGGCCGCCCAGCTCCCACGCACCACGGCCGCGACTGGAACACGACACGAACGAGTACATTATATATGTCATTATTATATACCTACATAAATCAAACAGTTATTTAACTTTCGTTTTAATCTGAGAACGGCGAAACCTTTTTTATAGTAGGAGCTTTGCCATATATTTCAAACCGCAGTAGGTACTGTGGTGATACACTGCTGTTCTTAATACCACTTTAGATGGCCCTTGCAATGTACAGGCTACCGGACTCAACATAATTTTTATCATTGAATATATTTGATGGAGGTACCACATTTCATGGCTTGAGTGCGACACTGTTAGCACGTTTATTTCTGTAAGCTGCTTTGGATTTGGATTTTGGCCTGGCGGAGATATAAAGTGAAGAGTAAACCGAGGCGATCCAGATAGTAAGTCATAGTGGGAAATAAACGTAATAAACGCTTCCTATACTCATAGCCCCACACTAGGATTTTCTCCTGTGTCGTGGGAACTGTGGACGAATACACAAACACCCAGACCCAGAATAAAAACTAATCATCATTCAGAAATCTGTCTGGTCGAGGATCGAACTCGGGACCCACTGCGTGTCAGACCGGTATGGTGACCGTTTTGCCACACAGGTCGTCGAAATCAAATGCTTCGAAAGGTTACCGCCTGTGTTATAGGTACATGCTTATTATTTAACAACATTTTTGTAATGCAAGCTACGCATTGTACAGTCAGTGCTATAAAATATATCACAATTAATTGTGAAAAAAAATATATATTAGGTGATTATAACAAGTAAATATTTTATAATATACGACAGCGTTTCTCATATAGTGTGGTGCAACCTGGCACGGGGCCATGGAAGTAAAACTATCTACAATCGTAAGTAACAAACGAATTGTTTTTATGTAATTTACGAATGTTAAATAAGCCTTTGATGGATCAAAATATAAAAATAACTGTGGTAGTATATAAACTTTTGGAAACGCTAGTATACGGTACTTGTTACAATGACTTTCTTGTATGATAGAAGTGTAGTGGTGGTCAATACTCGTGATCGTTCAGTAGTGTGTCAGTAACTCGTGTTTGTCCGGTAGTGCAGTGTGACTCACAGATGTCGGTAGTGCGAGTGCACGGGCGCGGCGGACGCGAACCGCCCGCGGTCCGCCACGGCCACGCCCCGCCGCATGCCTCTGCAATACGACACAGGTATATACGCAACTAGCTGCGCCACGCGGTTTCACCCGCTACTACATAAGAAAGAACAAACAAACATATATGTTACATAGCCTATAGCCTTCCTCAATAAAAGTACTATTCAACACAAAAAGAAATTTTCAATTCGATCCAGTAGTTCCTGAGATTAGAGCGTACAACCAAACAAACTCTACTGCTTTATAATATTAATATAGATTGTTGCAGCTTTCACTGGATTAGAACTAGTATGGTTCAACCGGGAAGGTACACTATACGAAATTCCTGCGTTTGGTGGTCTTTAGGTGTATGAACACCTAAAGACCATCGAAACGCAGGTATGAACCTGTTCTATATGGACTGGATTGCTGATATTCATGAGCTTTAGTGACCATTTACCATTACCTACATATTATTATAAACTAGTGTGTTCTGAAATCAGCGTCATATAGGACATGTTATCTTTACTGTCTGACAGTATGATTAATGGCAATCAACACTTGACTGATGCCTAAACTTACTTCATGGATGCTTTGCTAACTACTTAGCAATGTTAGCAACATTGAGGATTAGATCGAAACCTCGTGTAGGTACATGTCTTGTTTTTTAAATGAATACAATGAAATAAAACGGTTATATTACCGTAAAGTTTATTTCTTAGATGCGCCTAAAGTGAGTGAACTAGAAACATCGTTAAAAACATTAAAATAAGAACCCCGCAAGAGGAATTATATATATATAACTGTACCCACATTAAGGGGGCGAATTGGGGGTACCCATTTCCGAGTTGCGGAGGTACTGTATACCTCTATTAGTGGTTTGATTTCAGAAGAGCTACTGCTACATATATTTCTGCCTAATAACAGCACTATTATGCATTGCTGTATTCTGTTCTGAAGAGTGTTTTAGTTTTCAGAGATGGCAACGCGTCTGTGCCCAACACCAAGTAAGTCTCGTAATCTTATTTGAGGTTGATTAAAGATGTTTATGGGTGGTAGAGGCCACTTACTATAAAATGGACTGCATGTTGTTTGCCACTTCCATAATCCAAAAAACCTTACCACCGTGGGCGTAGTGTGGGATACCTATTATTGGCGTTGAGGGGTAACGTGGCGTACCTGTTCTGCGCGTGCGGCGGGTAGGGCTGGTGCAGCGCGGTGAAGTCGTCGACGTGCAGCGAGGGCGGGCGGGACGTGTTGGGCGGCCGCGAGCGGAACGCGTCCGCGCCGCCCTCCGCGCGCACGCGGCTCAGCGCCACTGGAAGGAAACCAACGAAAAAATCACATTAGTACAATGTGTTTTTTTTTTATAAATTTTAAATCTTTAAAACGAGCAAACAGCCCACCTGATGGAAGTGGTTACTGCCGCCCATGGACATTGGTAAGCAACTTTATACAAAACGGGTTCCACATGAAGTCTATCACAGATGCGTTGCTACTCCCGAGGTCTACGATGGTCGCCTCATATAAAAGTGAGCTGGCCACCACACCCTCCCACCGAAACGCTAGAACTGCTTCACGCTGGAAATAGGTGTGGCGGTGGTACTAAACCGGTCGAACAACATTGGTTCTACCACCTGGCGGTGTAGTATGTATAAGGTCACTACGCCAACAGCAAGCAAGGTAACCTGCGGGTTTTACATAATCGATTAAATTTCCGATATTGGTGTGACTTTTCCGAAAAACTGGTGACATTTAACCAATTTCATGGTGTCATTCTTAAAATTTATCATATCGCAAAAGCTCACCTTTCCCAAATACTCGTAAAAGAGTCTAATCTCGCAATCAATCCTCGCGCTTTCGTCACCGGATGTACAAGCAAATGACGTCATTAGACCTGCGACACTCAACCTCGCAGCAGGAACACATGCTACTCGATATGCACGTCCAGACGTCGGGCGAGGTCGCACTCACCGGCGGGGCGCTTGTCGTCGCTGGGCAGCGGCTCGACGCGCGCGTCCAGACAGCCGGCCAGCCGCCGCACGGCGCCGCGCAGCGCCTCCGCGCCGCCCGCCGCCAGCGCGCTCGCCAGCTCCGCGATGTCGCACGACACCTGCGACACACGACACTCGCCCGATGACACTCTTAACAGCGTCAAGGAAACGGGCCACATTGAATATGTCGATGACGACACGAGCACTATTCATTCGATGACCTGCGCTCGTGCCCGATGTGCTCGTGCTGATGATTACCGAGGAACTTGGCTTCGATAATTTTTTACAGCGTAATTCAAAAAAATATTTATTACCTCCTTTCTTTCTATCTGTACTCCCCTTATGCAGTAACGCGAATATTTGTTTAAATTTCGCATACACTCGTTTCAAAACTGTTTAAATTATGTATCTACACAAATTGAAAAATTAAATTAACACATGTGAACAAAATATGATATATTCTTGTGTCTTGGCTAAACCCAACATATACACGGAAGACCACTAACCAGTTCACTATCGTTGACGTCATCATCTCCACTCGCCGCCGGCACGTTCAGCCAGTAGCCACTGGTCAGTCGTTCGTCATTAGAGTCTCCTATGGTATAAATGGTCCTCGTGGCAAATTGTGCCACTAAAGTTTCCGGTGGAGGAAGCAACGTCTCCGGTACATCCGCTGCCGGCGTTTCTTCTGGTTTCAGTTTCTTTAGCTGGGTGGCAAGAAATGAAGCATTGGATATGGCTTCTTCGTCGCAGTTGTTATCCTAAAATTGAAACAGTGTGAATATATCTTCTATCAAAGTATAACAACAAATTAACATCACCAGAAAAGTCACAAAGTTCACCTTTAATACTTTCTCCAAAGTGAAAACAGGGTGATCTTCATCAGAAGTAATATATCCAACCATATCTGCTATTTCATGCATGCTCAGTACACTCTTTCTTCCCACAGGACCCTCCTCTTCTTCGGCCTTCAGGATCCTGAACAGATCTATGTACAAACTCAGGCATTCCATCTTATCTTCGCCAAAACTTTCCAAGGCCCACTTGAAATATTTCCCCAGTGTCTCTTTCTTTTTGGAGACAAATTTTCTAAATTGTTGAAAACCATATTCATGTTCAGTTAACACAAAGTAGGATCGAAGTACTGAGGACACCACAGCACCTGTCTTTGTTGTTGATTCGAGACAATCAGCTGTTGCATCGAGGAAAGCCATCAGAGACTCTTTATTTGGCAAAGAGTTGGCTAGTAAAGATTCGGATGCTGCAGTTACTGGTATTAGTGTGACTTCAATATCACAAAGTGCTGCCAAGGCATGCGCTGCAAACTCCTGTGCTGCTACATGTTCATTCGAAGCGTTTGAAAGACTCAGGACGCCGCACAACGCCGACTGCAGGTCATTAGCCTTGGGCCCTCCACTGTTCATAGCATGCAGGACAGCACATTTAACAGGTGCATGTGACACTAAACAGGCCAAGAAACCCAGAACCCGAGCACAACTTGCGGAAGCTGGTTCTCCTTCCTTCATCTCCCTCATCACTGCACCAACCGCTGCTCGTGCAACTGTCGCGGCAGTGTTCGGTGCCAAGTCAGCAATCTGAACGCACACTCGACGAAGCATGTGTACCACTGGTCGGTATGTGGACATACATATTATTTGAATCATGTCAGTCAAGTCGTTTGACAAAGCGTGTAAATGCGCAGACCAAAGCCTTCTCTCATTAGATGCGTCTGCTAGCTCCCTATCAGTAGGAGCTGTTTTTGCTTGCATCGGCAATGGCAATGGTAAAAGCTCTGAGAACACCAAAAGCCCAGGTACGAAGGTGTACGGGGCTGTCATTGTATAGGATATTACTTCAGAGCACAACGATGTCCAGGGTCCACGGCGAATAGAATCTCCATCGTTAGCGTCGTCGGCGATCGGTTGAGCGTAAGCTAGTAATGCCCTGACAGCAGCCTCAGCTGCTTTTGCAGCGGTCCTGTACCCGATTGATCCAACCGGAAAAGCTTTAGCAATACCATACGTTTTTAGCAAAACTGGGGCCGCTGTCAAATCACGGAACCTTGGACCCCGACTGCGAACCACTCTTGCGAGCATTTCGTCAAGCAATCTAAGACATGGTAATAGCATTTGAGCCAATTGAAGCCCTCTTACTGACGCGAAAAACGATGTGTGCATACTAGGCTGTTCGAAATGCGTAGTCAATCGATCTAAAATTCCAGCCAAATGAGCGATTCCGTCCAAAGAAAAAAGTTGCAGAACGTTATATTTATATTTCAGCTCCACGTATTCTTCCGTGGGCGACTCGCAAGCTATCGAGACGATCTTCTCGTAATCCGAAATGCAAAAGTGTCGTAAGATTCTCAAACAAGTCATAAGCTCTCCCGGCAAATCAGCTGAATGTTCCAGGCTTAGTTTCAATATTTCAACACATTCTGCCATGTCGTCTCCGGATAGAAGGGTATTTTTTTCGATTGGCTTCAAATAAGGAATAACTTCTTGCAAAACACTTGAAACACTAGGCTCGAACCTGTCATGTTCTCTGGAGACATTGATTAATCTTTGTCCATATTTCTTTAAAAACGGTACATTGGCTGAATATCGCACAGCAGACACAATCAACTCTATAGCGTAGCCTTTAGCCGGAGACTTTTGTTTCGTAGGCGATTCACTCTTGCTTTTACTTTTCAAATCACTTTCAAAGACCTCCATCAGACATTCGGCATTATCTCCCATCACAATAATTTCCGGCACGGCTAATTTGCCGATGCTTCCAAAACTGAGACAGTACAAAGCCTGTAATCGATCGATCAGCTCGTTTTCATCCGGTTTCCCAGCTTGCAAATCGCAAATAGACTCCAAATAATACATAGCCTTCAGCCTGTACGCCAATTCAAGCCCTAAAATTTGTAAATCACTGTAATTGCTCAGATTACTGTCATGAGGGTAAGGATTTTCTTCAGTACTTTGTTGACCATAAGGATGTTCTAATGTTTTGAAAAGAAGCCCAGTTATTTCCATGTTTTTGTATAGAAATACAAGACCATTATGAGAATACACTAACTCGTAAATAAAATCGTGGATCGGGCTTGTTACAACTAAATTGTTGCATGTGCTCGGGCAAGTCAGTAAATATAAGCACACTTCCAAAATGCGGTGAATACCAAAGAATTCAAGTAAAATTTCATTCGAGCACTCCTTATTAATTTCAAACTGTGCTGATACAGGAAGGAATCTTTTCGGTTGTGAAAGATGGAAGCACTGAGACCGGTACATATAGATTATCTCAGCAAATGAGTTCACTATAAACTCGTTATCACTTTCTGATAGTTCTGGCTCATCAGTCTGATTACCTTCAGCTGCAGATTTATTAAAATTAAATACCAGATCATGAAGTTTACCCAATACTTCGTAAATATTTAGTTTCTTAATTAAAGCACTGATTGAAAACTTTAATCTTGCAAGTGGGTTTGCCTCCATCATGGAAATCAAAGCTTGGTAACCATTCTTCGGTTTTCTCTCATTGTCATTCTCATTTTTAGAAAACTTGGGGAAAATTGCTTCCTGCATAAAATGATCAATCGATTGTTTTGAAGAAAGGCAAGCATTCAATGCTTTTAAAATCATGAGGCGAATACTCAGCGCCATGTATTCCTTCGTATACATTTCTAATAGTAACATCGGCATATTTATCCCACAACGTAACAAGGATTCCATCACTAAGCCATTATGCTTATGAGACATCAAGGCCTCTGCCAGACGAATGCCACACTTCATATGCCTGATTTTGTATGTGGGTTGTTGTTGAGCTAAAGCAAAGTCAAAATTTAAACCAATTCTGCAAAATGTTATAAGCAAATTGGAGATATCAGTAAACTCATCTGTGTCTGTTTGAGCGCTGTTTCCAAAGATACGAAGAATTATGTCCGTACTCTTGCACAAGCTGCTTAGGGACACAAACAGCTGTTCACATAAATGAACCCAGTCCTCTCTAGCAGAATTGTCTATTTCTTGGAATGTATTGGCAAAGAACTTTTGTTCCCGTTTTCTGGCAATTTTGGTCATGTCGGCTATCTTGAATAAATCAGGACTAGAATCACAAAGTTCCTCAAATGACGCATTTGTCACATCCTTCGTTTTGTCCTTTGCATTAGAAAGCAAATGAATCTTATTTACATATTCATACTTTGTCCATTCAGCCTTGAAAGGATTGTAATATTTAATAATGTCATCTACCCCACAATATTCATTTACGTCATACTCGCCTTCCATGTATGGTGGTCCATCCATGTCATCACAAATATCTTCATCAGATAATATGGGTTCAAATTGTTCGGCATCCATAGATTCTTCTTGGTTACGATTTGGCGAATCAGCGGGCTTAGGTGCTGTTGCATTGTCAACGATGGGAACCGTGACCAAGCTTGAGTGTTGCTGTTCAACATAAGCATTATCGACTTCTTGAGACGGACTCCTGATAGAGTTATTGTGTCTATAGTTCTGGTGATAATATTCAATTCGTGGAATTTGCTTACTCCTGTCGTAGTCAGGAGTGTCCTCTGAACGAACAGAATTAATAGGACTTGAAACGTCGCCTTCCCTTGGAGACAATGGTCTTCTATCGCAAGGTGGGGTTCTCGGTCTTTTTCTTGGATCATCCCGACTCGGAGACCTGCTGCCATAACTAGACCCCCGCATTCGACTGTACGGCGAATGCCTCTTCCTGTCATATGAACTTTGCTTTTCATACGACGGAGCCCGCCTTTCATAAGATGAACTTCGTTTTTCGTACGGTGACATCCGTTTTTCATACGGTCCAGATTTATCATATGGTATTTTACGCTCATATGAGGGCGCCCTTTTGTCGTATGGTGACCGAGGCTCATATGAAGCTCCCCGTGACCTATCATAGGACGCATCCCGATGACGACGATAATCATCTTTCTTATAGGAACCTCTATCCCAATCTCGATCGTTCGATATGCCTCTAGCCCTATCCCTATCAATACTTCGAGATCTTGAACGACTTAACGGTCTATACTCGCCTTTCACAATATAATCCCTATCCCTACTACGAGATCTAGAGTGATGTCGATCAAGTCTATCGAGTTCGCGACTTCTATCTCGGAGTCGTGACGTCTCACGACTTCGGCCCCTATCCAAAGATCGTCTGCGACTCCTTCCATCACGTCTATCTCTGTCCCTATCGTGTTCCAAGGATCGTGGACTGTGGCGCATTCTATCTCCATCTCTTTCACAGCTGATTTCTCTGCGATCTTTTTCCCAATCATTTCCGTCCATATGATGATAGGTCCTGGGGTCTTTAGGTTGATCATTATCATAATAATCTCCTCTGTACATTTGATTGTCATAATTTTCTGGATAATTATTTGGCCCGTAGGCTTCAGGGTTACTGACAGCTACATTTCCTGTGTATGATGGAATGGGGTTGGATGTATCTTGCGGCCATTCAGTTGGCGGTTGCACAGTTTGTACTTGAGCGACTTCACGTGCTACTTGTGGACGCTGAACGTTTGGCGGCGGGTTTGTGGGAACAGGCGTGTCATTCAATATTTGCGTAAGAGTACCATACACTGCTAGAGTGATGGTAGTGTACCAACCTGAAAATATTTAAATGATAATTATATTATTTAAACAATGTCCTGGACAGCAATGAGGGAAAAGCTCATCATGATAATTAATTTTAAAAGTGTACCTCTCAATACAAGACCATCTGTTGGAATTCTAGGTTGATCCGCACCCCCACACTCCATGTGAATTTGACCATTTTGCCAATAGTCAATACTTCCGAGTGCTTCAAATGTGGACGCACCAGGCTTGCTCAGATCATTGACAAAGAAGTCTATATGAAATTTTGTGGGATTGGTAGCACCTAACCGTACACCTCCAGGGAAGTCACCTTCAACCCGAGCTCCCAAAGGTATAATACGTATCTCTCTCACATAGACTGACTTCGGAAATTGTACTAGGTCCAAATTCAGCTCCTGAAAATTAAATATTGTTTTGTCAGTAAACTGTTTTGAATAATGTACATAATTTTTTACATTATGATTAGTTGAATGATCAAACAATACCAAAAGATATAGTCCATATTCTACAATATACTTATAAATTGTAATAGTTGAATATATCAACGCAGGAAGGATAGGCTAGGAAACT